>VZSC01007359.1:51820-62193 GCA_013398225.1 Steatornis caripensis
CGGGCAGGGATCCCTTCCACCAGACCAGGTTGCTCAAAGCCCCGTCCAGCCTGGCCTTGAACACTTCCGGGGCGGGGGCATCCACAGCTTCTCTGGGCAACCTGTGCCAATGTCTCACCACCCTCATTGTGAAGAATTTCTCTCTAATATTTAACCTAAATCCACCCTCTTTCAGTTTAAAAGTGTTACCTCTCGTCCAATCACTCCGTGCCCCTGTAAAAACTCCCCCTCCCCCTCTCTTGTAGGCCTCCCTCAGGTACTGGAAGGCTGCTGTAATGTCTCCCGGAGCCTTCTCTTCTCCAGGCTGAGCAATCCCAACTCTCTTAGCCTGTCTTCATAGGAGATGTGCTCCGGCCCTCTGTTCAACTTGGTGGACCTCCTCTGGACTCGTTCCAACAGGTCCATGTCCTTCTTATGATGGGGCCCCGGAGCTGAACACATTACTCCAGGTAGGGTCTCACAAGAGCAGAGTAGAGGGGCAGAATCACCTCCCTCGACCTGCTGGTCATGCTTCTTTTGATGCAGCCCAGGATACGGTTGGCCTTTTGGGCTGCAAGCATACATTGCAGGCTCATGTTGAGCTTCTCATCAACCAACATCCCCAAGTCCTTCTCCTCAGCGCTGCTCTCAATCCATTCTCCACCCAGCCTGTATCTGTGTTTGGGATTGCCCCGACCCATGTACAGGACCTTGCATGTGGCCTCGTTGAACTTCATGTGGTTCCTATGGGCCCAATTTTCAAGCCCGAAGCATCTGCTCCAAGGTCTTGCTGAGAACAGAGGTGAGGCTGACTGGCCTGTAGTTCCCCAGGTCTTCCTTTTTTCCCTTTTTAGAAATGGGAGTTGTGTTTCTCATTTTCCAGTCAGCGGGAACTTCACCAGACTGTTGTGACTTCTCAAAAATGATGGATAGGAGCTTAGCAATTTCACCTGCCAGTTCCCTCAGGACGCACACATGCATCTCATCAAGTCCTATGGGCTTGTGTACCTTCAGATTCATTAGATAGTCTCGACCTGATCTTCTGTGCGTTGTTTTTCATTCTCCCAGTCTCTGCCTTTGCCTTCTGCAGCTTGGGTGATGTGGCTTGACCACTTGCCAGTGAAGATTGAGACAAAAAAGTCATTAAGTTCCTCAGCCTTCTCCATATTCCGGGTAATGAAATGCCCCATTTCCTTTTGGAGAGGGCCCATATTTTCCCTAGTCTTCTGTTTATCACTGACCTATAGAAGCTTTTCTTGTTGCTCTTGCCGTCTCTGGCCAGAGTTGATTCTATCAGGGCTTTAGCTTTCCTAATCTGATCCCTGGCTGCTCGGACAATTTCTCTGTATTCCTCCCAGGCTACCTGTCCTTGCTTCTACCCTCTGTAGGCTTCCTTTTTGCATTTGAGTTTATCCAGGAGCTCCCTGTTCATCCATGCGGGTCTCCTGGCATTTTTGCTTGACTGCCTCTTTGTTGACATGCATCGTGCCTGAGCTTGGACAAGGTGATCCTTGAATATTAACCAGCTTTCTTGGGTCCCTCTTCCCTCCACGGCTTTATCCCATGAGATACCTACCAAGCAGCTCCCCAAAGAGGCCAAAGTCTGCTCTCCCGAAGTCCAGGGTAGCAAGCTTGATGTATGCCCTCCTCTCTGTCCTAAGGATCTTAAATCCCGCCATTTCATTGTCACTGCAGCCAAGGCTGTCCTTGAGCTTCATAGTCCCCACCAGCCTCTCCCTGGTGGTGAGAACAATGTCAAACATAGTTCGCTCTGGGCATCTATTGCTGGCACTGGCATCAGACTGGTAGAAGTGGGATGGATTGAGGTTTCACTCCCATGGCAACTTTAGTTTAAAGCCCTCTTCACCAGCTTAGCAAGCGTATGACCAAGAGCAAAGATGCTCTTCCCCTTCTCTGACAGATGGACCCCATCAGCCCCCAGCAGACCAGGTTTCTCAAAGTGAGTCCCATGGTCTCAGTAGCTGAATCTCTGGCTGTGGCACCAGTTCTGTAACCATTTGCTGATTTTCCAGATTCCACTGTCACTTTCAAACCCCTTCCCTTTGAGCGGGCGGGAGGATTGATGAAAAAGCTACCTGCGCTCCAGAGTTCCTTACTGCTGCTNCGGCTTTATCCCATGAGATACCTACCAAGCAGCTCCCCAAAGAGGCCAAAGTCTGCTCTCCCGAAGTCCAGGGTAGCAAGCTTGATGTATGCCCTCCTCTCTGTCCTAAGGATCTTAAATCCCGCCATTTCATTGTCACTGCAGCCAAGGCTGTCCTTGAGCTTCATAGTCCCCACCAGCCTCTCCCTGGTGGTGAGAACAATGTCAAACATAGTTCGCTCTGGGCATCTATTGCTGGCACTGGCATCAGACTGGTAGAAGTGGGATGGATTGAGGTTTCACTCCCATGGCAACTTTAGTTTAAAGCCCTCTTCACCAGCTTAGCAAGCGTATGACCAAGAGCAAAGATGCTCTTCCCCTTCTCTGACAGATGGACCCCATCAGCCCCCAGCAGACCAGGTTTCTCAAAGTGAGTCCCATGGTCTCAGTAGCTGAATCTCTGGCTGTGGCACCAGTTCTGTAACCATTTGCTGATTTTCCAGATTCCACTGTCACTTTCAAACCCCTTCCCTTTGAGCGGGCGGGAGGATTGATGAAAAAGCTACCTGCGCTCCAGAGTTCCTTACTGCTGCTCCCAGGGCTCTGTAATCCTTCTCGATACTCTTTTTAGTCTTTTTTTTTACTCTCTCTATCTTGCTATAAATACTATTTGTTTGTCAGATTTGTCAGCTTTTTACAAATCTCTGAATGTCCAGCTTATAAAGAGATCACTGTAAACTCGAACAGCTGTGACTTCCTAAGAAATGGATGAACCAGAGAATGTAGGAGAAAGAGACTATTTTCCCAAGCTGTGCACATTCTTAATAGACATATATAATTTTCAGTCCTGCTGCTTGCTTCCTTTTGTATTAAACCAGTCTGTGTTCCTGTTTCTGACACGGAAGCTATGCCAGATGCAAGGAGGGGGACTAAGCTGACAAATTCAGATACCATGATCTCTCAGGATTCTTAGTGACTCAGAGAGATACAGTAAAACTTGTATTGTACTAAACTGCTTGCTTACTACTGTTTACAGAATCACAGAATCACAGAATGGTAGGGGTTGGAAAGGACCTCCGGAGATCATCCAGGCCAACAAACCTGCTAAAGCAGGTGTGCCTTTAACCTCATCAGAAAAAAAATCAAGTGTAGAAAACAGGGCCAAAGAGATGAACTGGAAAAGCAGAAAGGATTTTGATTATCTTGCTCTTACTGTCTTTAACAGTAAATGTATTGAACGATGTAGATTCAATTCATTTGCTATCATCCTTTATCTCAGTGAATAACACAGAGCTGTGCAGAATTCAAGTATATTGTGAAACCAAAGAGCATGAGCTGAAATGTAATCACATTTCTGCCTTAAACACATATGCTTGACAATACTAAATGTAACATCACTGAGTCATAGGGAATGGCAAAACACATACATTTTTCTCTATATTTAAAATCTGTTTACATTAGCTTTTGACAGCATTTTTGCTTCTTCTCCTATAAAGTCTGTCCTGCCTGTTGCTTTGTGGATCTTTCAGACAGCACAAAAGATCTTAAGGGGAGAACAGGATTCTGAGTCATACTCTAGTACTTGAAATCTCTTTAAACTTTTTTCCTTTTTAAAAAAAAGCTGAGATTTCAATAGCTGTGATACTTTATGTAACAGATAGTAACTGCGTATGCACATACGCTACTAGAATTATACATTGTGTCTAGCTTTTGCTTATTCTCATTCTGCTAAAATGTCAGCACTTTTCATATTCAAAGCCTTATGTAAACATTTATTTATTCATCTTGAATGATCACCTGTGAGATCAGTTAATATTGCCTTTTTTTCCCACTATAGGAAAGAGAGGGAAAAGTATGTTTTCCAAACCTACATCAGATTTCATTGAATTCTTTCACTTAGGAAAATTCTATGGATTTTAGGCCAGCAAGTGCATTACAGTAATTAACTTCTTACGGATCCCTTGATCCATTAAGTATTTTTTCCTCATTTAAATGCCCTGATGTTTCTAGATCTTCTTCCATTCTCCTCTCCCAAGAACGACCTGGCCGGGATGTAGCCTAATGCAGAGATCAGACATATTTTAAATACCAGTTTCCTTCAAGAATGCTTCTAACTACAGGGAAGCAATCAAGTACCAATTAAACCGACCTACCCGTTACCTGGGAAAAAAACCCAGGATTTGCTGTTCAGTTCTTGAAGTAATTACCTGACTCTAACAGGGAGGACTTGGACTGAATCTTGCCTTGGGCAGGCTTTTCTAACACAACAATTAGCACAAAGGAAAAAAAAAAAATCAAACTCAAAACCCAACAGATACGTGCAATCAGAAGAGCAAAGCTGGAACTAGAGTGGAAAGAAAAAAGTGCTCAGGATTTTTCTGTCTCAACCAGACTACATTTTCCACGTCATCCTGCATACGGCAACAGTGCTGTTTGCCACAAACAGATTGGCAGTGACGCTCACACAAGCCTTGAACTTTTAATTTGATGCTTTTTCCTATATCGAACCTCACTGAATTCACGGAAGTAAGGATCTGTTTACATGAAGCTAAATACAGAATCCCAGCCACCATGAAAGATGTTGATATGTATTATTTTCTATAAAAACAAAGAGAGAAAAAAAAAATCCCCTTCAGATAATTCAAATCAGATGGAAAAACAGGAAGAAACTTTGGGCAAGGACAGTCTTCATTTTATGTGTAGGCAATACTGAGGACAGTGGAGTGTGGCTCTCTAACTGATGCCTGAAGATGTTGTAAGCATTCAAATAATATTGATAAAAAATAGCTGTCATTCATTGACTTTTTTTTTTTTTTTAACTATGGAAGAACCAAGGTCACAAAGCTGTTTGGTACAGCTGCCTCCAAACATATGACTAATTGTGAGATTTTGATTTTTTATTACTGTACTTCTCTGCTTGTAAATTTTAAAGACATGTGAGGCCAATAACATCACGATCTTGCACAGGTGAAGATGGAATTTCATACAAAGATGAAATCCCTGTATACGGAAGCTGGCCAAAACTCCCTAAAACCATAGTGCCTGTGACTAAGATGAGATTTGTTTGCAAACCTCAGTTGAAAGGGAGCGGTATGCTCTAAATGCATGAATTTGTTACAGTTTTTCATTTGTAATTTCACTTTGTTATAAAATTTGTAGTACTCCAGAGGCAGTCGTGTTGATTTCTTACTTAGACCAATGTAAACGAACACTGTTATTCCGCTAAAATTAAGGATGTTATAACTGCATTAAAAGAACAAAATCTTTTGGGTGGTCCATTTGCTGGACTCCATGAGAGTACAGGAAGAATTAAGACAACTTTGCAGCACTACATCGTATTTCCCAGGCCACTACAATAGCAAGTATCAGTCGACTGACTAGGCATACTCTGATTTATGGCAGGTATTGTAATACACTCTAGACATTAAGCTGAAGTTTGTACTATTGTCATCCTTTCATACTTCTGCACCTTATGGCAGAGCCAAAACTAGAGAGTATTACCAAGGAAGGGTAAGGCGCCCAGTCAGAAGTGGTATTCTAGAATGTAAAATATGATTAAAAATAACGAGTGAGATTTGAACACAAGAACTCTCTACCGAGGAGAGGACCATTCTGCGGTGTGAAGAAAGACGCACAGATTCTATAGTCAGAAAAGCTGGACTTTTAATATTGTCACCATAGCTGATAAACTCGGAAAGGTAAGTTGTCAGCTTTTCCATCTGAGGATGATGATATTGTTCTAATTTCACAAGTACAAGGAGATAACTAATTTGTAAGTTTTTATAAACTACTTTGATGATATAACTTCCATGTCTGACGGGAAACTGATGTTAAACGGCTCTTAACACAACAAAGTACTTAAACAATTACCTATGTTTAAACATGTGATGTCATGCTGATGAAGGTTTCAGATCTTCATGTCTAACATACAACGTTGCTAGATGCTTTGGGTGTCTAAATAATATCAATTTTTCTGAGAATTATGTGAACAGATAATTATTTTAAGCTGGCTTTATTGCATTGCCACAACAATCACTAAATCACTTTTATTTATATCTCTGTGCTAATAAATCAGGCTAATTCAGCTAATTCAATGCTGTAAAATAACTTGTTTGAGTTTTACACTGTGAGAGCAGAGTAACCTTTTTCTTATCTGGTAGTTCTGTGGTAATTCAATATCACCACATCTCACCCAGCATGGTTTGTCAGTGGATGATTACAGAACTGCCACAGAGAGGAGGGAGAGGTAGATTTAAAAACCCTCAGGCTGAGAAAGACATTAGTCCTGCACCTCATATGTCCTAAATAACATTATTAACCATTATCACAAACATAATCGACAGTGAGTCGACTTCTGCTTTCTGTGTAAGAACAAGCATAGGATCATCTCTTTTAGAGAAGGCTCTTGTTTTGGGGTGTTAATGGACAGAGACTGAATTTTAACTTACAGTCCTACTGCAAATCCTGCAAGGATTCTGGTTTCTACAAGGTTTCTGGAAGTTCCAGTAGAACCAGAGCCAACATCATGGGAAAACCCTGAGACCATGGCAGTCTGAGCACTGAGATTTGTAGCTCATCTTAACTTCCCGGCACAGGGCAAGAAATAAACCCTATAGAAATAGTCCCAAAGCCCTGCAAAGCAAAACCATGAAGTGTTGCCTGGCCTAAATCTGCTTAAGAAATTTAAGAGACTTGCAGATCATTAGCCACTTGAGTCTAACTCCATGGACAGCATTTGCTGCTGTATTTAGTTTGAATAAGGCACAAACAAGAATAATATATTCCTCTTCTTCCCCCTTTTTTTTGTTAGGCAGAAGAGAGAGCATGCCCTGTGTAGTTTCAACTTTCACAAGTGCCACAGTCTTGTCAACATATTGCATTGCTTGAAGTTACCTAACAGCTGTTTTTGCTGTTCCTCCAGTCACTTAAAATCTCAAAATTATACCCCTTTTAGTAGGCTGTCCTTCATGATTGATTCCTGTAGACGTCCATTTCCTTTTTTAGGTATCTTTTAAAACTGCTCCTAAGTAGAATGTGTGAAAATGTTTTAGGCATTATTTCCTTGGTTATGTCATTAGACTCTACCAAGTAAACTGTCCTTCNAGAAAGACGCACAGATTCTATAGTCAGAAAAGCTGGACTTTTAATATTGTCACCATAGCTGATAAACTCGGAAAGGTAAGTTGTCAGCTTTTCCATCTGAGGATGATGATATTGTTCTAATTTCACAAGTACAAGGAGATAACTAATTTGTAAGTTTTTATAAACTACTTTGATGATATAACTTCCATGTCTGACGGGAAACTGATGTTAAACGGCTCTTAACACAACAAAGTACTTAAACAATTACCTATGTTTAAACATGTGATGTCATGCTGATGAAGGTTTCAGATCTTCATGTCTAACATACAACGTTGCTAGATGCTTTGGGTGTCTAAATAATATCAATTTTTCTGAGAATTATGTGAACAGATAATTATTTTAAGCTGGCTTTATTGCATTGCCACAACAATCACTAAATCACTTTTATTTATATCTCTGTGCTAATAAATCAGGCTAATTCAGCTAATTCAATGCTGTAAAATAACTTGTTTGAGTTTTACACTGTGAGAGCAGAGTAACCTTTTTCTTATCTGGTAGTTCTGTGGTAATTCAATATCACCACATCTCACCCAGCATGGTTTGTCAGTGGATGATTACAGAACTGCCACAGAGAGGAGGGAGAGGTAGATTTAAAAACCCTCAGGCTGAGAAAGACATTAGTCCTGCACCTCATATGTCCTAAATAACATTATTAACCATTATCACAAACATAATCGACAGTGAGTCGACTTCTGCTTTCTGTGTAAGAACAAGCATAGGATCATCTCTTTTAGAGAAGGCTCTTGTTTTGGGGTGTTAATGGACAGAGACTGAATTTTAACTTACAGTCCTACTGCAAATCCTGCAAGGATTCTGGTTTCTACAAGGTTTCTGGAAGTTCCAGTAGAACCAGAGCCAACATCATGGGAAAACCCTGAGACCATGGCAGTCTGAGCACTGAGATTTGTAGCTCATCTTAACTTCCCGGCACAGGGCAAGAAATAAACCCTATAGAAATAGTCCCAAAGCCCTGCAAAGCAAAACCATGAAGTGTTGCCTGGCCTAAATCTGCTTAAGAAATTTAAGAGACTTGCAGATCATTAGCCACTTGAGTCTAACTCCATGGACAGCATTTGCTGCTGTATTTAGTTTGAATAAGGCACAAACAAGAATAATATATTCCTCTTCTTCCCCCTTTTTTTTGTTAGGCAGAAGAGAGAGCATGCCCTGTGTAGTTTCAACTTTCACAAGTGCCACAGTCTTGTCAACATATTGCATTGCTTGAAGTTACCTAACAGCTGTTTTTGCTGTTCCTCCAGTCACTTAAAATCTCAAAATTATACCCCTTTTAGTAGGCTGTCCTTCATGATTGATTCCTGTAGACGTCCATTTCCTTTTTTAGGTATCTTTTAAAACTGCTCCTAAGTAGAATGTGTGAAAATGTTTTAGGCATTATTTCCTTGGTTATATCATTAGACTCTACCAAGTAAACTGTCCTTCACAAAATCCAGCAAAAGATAGGCAGAAAAGTAACAGAATTCTTTTCCAAGCCCCTTTAGGTGAAAGTATTGCCCTTTTTTTGGTAACCGAGTCACCACAGGGCCCATGATTACAATTATTTTAAAGCCATACTTCCATCTAGATAAGTAATCAACTAAATGGAACCAGCTAAATCTAGTCACACGTATAAACTTTATGAAACGAGAAAACATCTGCTACACTGATGCACCAGCACCTTACTTATTTAAAATGATAAAAAAATTTTGTGAGCTTTATATAACATGAGTACGAATTACAATTACAAAATCTGGAAATCTTTAAATTTAAAAAAAATTGCTTAGGTAGCAAGTGTTTTCTGAAAAATTCCACCTAATGCTGTCAATTTAAGGAAGTGTAAATTCAGCTTGAAACAGCAACTTGTTAAATTATTTGGCCAGTTAAAGGAGCCTTTAAAATTTGATCCTTAATTAAATGCCGAGATTAGTAATTATGACAGTGTTAGTGTATCTGTCAGAGATATTTTGGTTCTGAACTACATTATATGACACTACAACTGTAAATACTTTTTCTTCACAGAGGTCATAGTAAACTGTTAATGGTATATACACATGGCTGCCAAAAGCAGCAAGTGAAATGCATAAACACTTTAATTCCTTGTAAAGTTTGACTTTTACACTCAAAATGGATCTGCAAAATGTAGACAAACACTAAGGTAAAGGAAATACTGATGTGATATTTTCATTGTGATGAATGAATATAGGTACTTGCACTGGACAAGTGCAGCCCTTGTTGGTATCAAAATGAATGCTAATGATATTCTTACAGTGTCTGTAGTAACACCAGAGTTTTTATCTTCCATAAATGTAGCTTTAACTGGGTTTCAGGTGCTCCTGTAATTCATCCTTTATAAGCTAGTAATTGCCAACAACAAAGAATAGAAGATGAACCAAGTGGCATGGCAACTGCGAAGCTAAGAGGGGGGAAGGTGTAGTGGTAATAATGCAGCACTGAAAACCAGGTCTCTGGCTGAGTTCTCCCTGATTGGTATTGCCTCCTTGCTTGCCATGCAGTGTGACACAAGTCTTCCCAGCCAAGGTTTCCATCAGCACATATGGATTGAGTACCATCTGACGGACACAAATCAAGGAAGGTGCACTCCCACTGATGCTGAGGAAGCAAGGTAACTCCCACAACTTTTCTTTGAGCTGAAATTGTCGCTAGACAAATACAGCCGTGTTATATATTTAGTCAACTGGGGACAAGAATTGAGATGATTGCCTGACATGTATACATTTTCTTTTGTGTCCTCAAGTCTTAGTGGGGCAAGGACTGGCTTCCTCTGGAAACAACCACAGCTTCTACGGGAATGATTTAGCCTACAAACTATAGAACCGTGGTTTCTGTCCTGAAGCTAACTTCCCAAGAACCTTTAGGTAGTACGAAGGTGATTCTATTAGACTCAGACTTCTATCTTCTCATGGATTAGCAAAAGATATTTTAAACTGAAATATGTAATTTTGAAACCAAGAACAATAGGGTCTCCCATCATTACAAATACTCATGGAAACGTGTGTGTAAACAGATGAAGAATCTAAAACAAAGTATGAAATCAGCAACTTAACAGCTTTGGAATTATCTTATTTTTATCTTATTTGGTTTTTTTTTTTTTTGTTCTGGGTTTTGGGTTTTTTTTTCCTTACAAGAGTCA
>VZSC01007359.1:62304-144804 GCA_013398225.1 Steatornis caripensis
CAAGAGTCAGGAAATAGGTATGAAGAGAAAATAATTGATAACACTATTATCCAGGTTTCATTTGACACTACACAGTAATGAAGTCGAGCAGTGTAAAGTGGTTAGTCAAAGCCAGAGTAAAAAACCAAGATGGTGTAGAATGGATTGTAAAATAGCTCCAGTAGCCAAAACCTGATAGGTAGCTTTTTTTTAACAATTATACAAATTACATACAGGATGCTCAGAATACAGTGTAGATGAAGTCTATCTGGGGTGAAAGATTTGAGTATCTTGCTCCTTTGAAAGGAAAATTCAAAGGATCCTGTGTGTATATATGTGTGGCGGGGAGTGTGGGGGGGTTAAGCTGACCTCAGTAAAAGATGCTTTGGTCTCATATAGTTACAGAAATACAATATAAGAAAATGAATATAAGACATTACTGCATTGATCTTACTTTTAATGTGGGTTACTGCCTTATGTTTTTCTATTTTTACTTCCAAGGTTCCATGAAGAAAACAGAAGTGTCTGTTCTAAGTCATGTAGACTACCTAAAAGCATCCTCCCAAATGCGAAAAAAAGTAAGGCTGCTGTTTTTGGTGTTATTTGTCAGTCACAATACCAGTCTTGGAAATTCAGCTTGTCAGCAATCCAATTCTTTGGTGCTACGAAAGAATGAAAAGATGGCATTTTGCTGCTGTGGAATGGTAATTATGATACGCACAATGGAATCTCAAGTCCACTTCTTGGATAAGTTTTGCCTCAGGAGAACTTGAAAATTACTTGATAAGAACAAATAATGGTAAACATAAAGTGCTTTTCAGTGAAGCTGGCAATGCTTTGAAATAAATCTTTCTTGATACATGAAAGAAGGGGAACACATGAAAGAATTTCAATTCAATACTAAGAAGTTCACTCAGAGCAGTTTTCAATACTAACACCAATTGCTTAGACAATCTTCACAAAGTTCATGACAGTTACTTTTTTTTCTGTGAAAGATTGCAGACCTTTTCTGAAAAGAAAAAAAGAGAAGGGAAGGGAAGGGAGGGGAGGGGAGGAGAAAACAAAAGAAAAGAAAACAAAAGAAAAGATAACAAAAGAAAAGATAACAAAAGAAAAGAAAAGAAAAGAAAAGAGAAAAGAAAAGAAAAAAGAGAAGAAAAAAGAAAAAAGAAAGAAGAAAAGAACTATACGTGGCAGGCACAAAGTCCCAAATAGTTAAAGCTAGATAGGTTACATAAGATGCAAACTAAGAAGTATGAATATTTCTCACATAGATTCATAGAACAGTTTGAGTTGGAAGGGACATTTAAAGTTCATCTAGCCCAGCCCTCTGGCAGTGAGCAGGGACATTTTCCACTAGATCAGGTTGCTCAGAGCCCTGTCCAACCTGACCTTGAATGTTTGCAGGGATGGGGCATTTACCACTTCTCTAGGCAACCTGCTCCAGTGTTTTATCAACCTCATTGTAAAAAATTTCTTCCTTATATCTAGTCTAAAACTACCCTCTTTTAGTTAAAAACCATTACCCCTTGTCCTATCTCAACAGGACCTGCTAAAAAAGTTTGTCCTCATATTTCTTATAGGCCTGCTTTAAATACTGGAAGGCTGCAAGAAGGTCTTCCTGGAGTCTTCTTTTCTCCAGGCTGAACAACCCCAGCTCTCAGCCTTTCCTCACAGGAGAGGTGCTCCAGCCCTCTGATCATATTTGTGGCCTCCTCAGGACCTGCTCCAACAGGCCCATGTCTTTCCTGTGCTGCAGGCCCCAGAGCTGGACACAGGACTGCAGGGGGGGGTCTCATCAGAGCGGAGCAGAGGGGCAGAATCACCTCCTTCGACCTGCAGGCCACATCTCATACACATTTTTAGATCGAAGTCTGTGATTTCCATGTGTAGGTTTAGAAAAGTCTGATCTGGAGTCTTCTGGAGTTTGAGTTAATGTACTGTACTTAATTTGGCTTGGGTGAGGAGTTACAGCCTTCCTCAGAACGCAGAGATATTCCATCAGTCTTGCCACGGTATCAGAGCCCATGTTTCAGCATGTCTAAAACTAGACTGAATACGTAATAAACATAATAAATGAATATAATTTGGTGATTGAATTTACAAGTAAATATAATTAAGTAAGAGCTTGAAAAGGTCCAGGCTAAGTGACCAAGTTGAATTTCTATGTTTCTGTGAGTGCAAAACTATGTAAATGAGTTTCTAAGTCTCATCATCTTGTCTTGATTTTGAAATAGAGTCCATGTCAAAAAAATTGAACCAGATTTCAGATCCCGAACTAAACACAAATACGTGCCTTAGTACTGCCATCTTGCTTGGCTTTCATCATTCGTCTCCCACTGTTTTGAAAGAACATATTGAGCACTTCCTGAGGAGTGCTGAGCACCTGGACTGCCCCCAAACCAGTTCTCAATGTACCACAGTATCACAGGGCACTAGTTTCTTGCTAGAAGTGCTCGGGACTATAAAGATCAGCACCTACTTTGTCCTTCTGAAAGAAATAGATTCCATATAGCACTAAAAACTGGATTCCAACTTGAGGAAGAAAAAGGAGTGGGGTAGTAATCAAGAATATATTACACGTTTGGTTGATACAGGTTAATAACATTGCTAGAATGTCTTAAACTTTTACAAGGCATTCAACTAAATACTGAAAATAAAAAGATATCAAACAGATTGTTCTGTGAGTACCACAATTAAGGAAGCTTGGTTTTCTGTGGATTGAAACATTGATAGATACCATTAGCGCAATACCTCAGTCTCCTCCCTACATCTTACATCATATCATTGCTCACAACACTTTCTGTAGCCTATAGAGCCGTGTCATTAACATGTTTCCTATGTCTCTGCTTCTGTCCTGGATATCTCCTGGCTGTTTTTTCCTAAAAGATGGACCTTAGTTCAAACAAGGATTTGGTCAGTCAGAGAAGTTCTTTGTCCTGCATTGTTAACAAAGTAAGACTAGATAAGCATAATAGGCCATCTGAATCTTATAAATTTCTGAATCAATAAATTTGGTCACTAAAATATGTCATTATTCCAGTAGAGAACAACTGTAACTGTCGAAGAAAGTAAAAGTGATTAGTAAGAACCTGGAAATATTTAAGAGGGGGAAATTATCTTTTAATAAAAAAACAATTTATTTTACTCACATACACTAAAGAATAATATAGAATCTTTGCTCTTGGAAGTGCAAGGAAATATGGAATTCTAAAATTATCTGAAGAAACATTTGCAAATGTAAAATTCCCAGAAAAAACAATTTCCTAAGGAAGGAAGTTAGGAAGAACAAGCACAGAAGAGACATATGTATAAACACTTTCTATATAGAAAGTATTATTTTCAGATTTTTGATGAAATGGCAAATGAAAGAAAGAAAAAACAGGGGAAATAAAGAGAACAATCATGAATCCAACTGGTTTTTAGTTACGCATTGTGCAGCTTCAGACTCGTATCCTTTAAAAGGAATTCAAAAATATATAAAAATAAATAACAATTCCACAAATATGCAAGCTATGCATTTATGAAAAAATACTTCCTTAAGAAGCATTAGTGAATTAAGAAAGATTGAGTGTTCCAAATCTACAAAATCATTTAGATTATACTGATGACACAGGTGACGTGGAAATGAAGACGTGTAAAGATGGTTAGAGCAAAGAACAGTCTGTAAGACTTCCCAGCTTCCACTGTCAGTTCTACCACCTGCTTTTTTGTGTGGCGTTTTGCACGTGGTCTCCATTTATTTATTCACTACAGAGTCTATTAGCACTCGATCTTTTGCTTTTGGTACGTGGAAATAAAAATTAAATTACTTAGTTGAAGTTACAAGATAAATACAAGAAAAGTTGTAATCTTAAAGCTTTTCCCCCCTGAATGTTCCCTGCTCCGCACTGTGTAAATCCATAGTCAAAACCAAAGAATGACGTATGCAAACCTGAGACTCACACAAAAGTGAAGGGCTGTTAGTGAAGTTTCGTGCTTCTGACCATCAATAACTGTCTCTGATGAATTCCAAAACTATTCACATACTCTACAGACAGTTGAGAGCCGAAATTGTGTAAAATATTCTATTCATTAATATGTAATACAACGGTAAATGAGAAATTATCCTTCCCTGACTAGAAAAACATAGATTTATGGAAAATAGATTTCAACAGCAGAAGTGCGTACGGAAAAAATAGTGGCAGAATGTGGATACAAAAAAGTGTGTTTTGATCAAAACATGATACTTGATAATCCCTGGTCTAATAATACATGACACGTGATGCACTGGGATGTTCTTTGTAGTAGTCAATCAGTGCAAAAATCATTCATTATTTGTCTGTTTTGTAGATACTGGAAAACATTTAAAAAAGCCCCAATAAAAATGTCTTTATTTTTTTTAAAGAAGTTGAAATCTCTCTGCACTATTTCTACAGCATAACATCTTCTTTTTGTTTGGTTAGTGATTTTTTAATTAAACTAACGGAGATGATCTTCATAACTTGGAATTAACCACAGTGCTTCTTGGTAGGGCCAATGATATTTTGTTTATTGCCAAAAACCATTGGAAGCTAAATTCAGAACTCGTGAAAAGTTATGTACGATTCGTTCCGCATGCAGACAAATAATATTTTCCTAGACATCAAGTAACTTACAGAGGAGTTTTCACTAGGGACAGCTACATACTACAAAACTGAATGTCCAAAAAGCTTTTTTCTCTACTCCTTTCTTTGTTACTATTGGAACAAGAGGTTCTGCCGAGTCAGGTAGTATCTTTAAAGAACAAGGCATATTCTTCTACGTAAGCAAAGAACACCAGTAAATTTCAAAGTTATAAAAATTGTTTTGAAGAGAAACTGTATCACTTTATTCATCTAAGACAGGTCTTTACCTGTACATTCTATAATCAGTCAGAGACCAGCTAAAGACAAAGTATCGCCATAAAATTAGAGGATAATTTTGTACAGATCAAATGTCTGAACATTTTCCTTAATTCACAAATAATGCCACTCGCTTTCCTGAACTGAAATTCTTTTTTACTATCCAGTTTCATTTTGTTCCTAGGAAGCCTAAGGAATTCATGTAAATGCCCTGATCTCCTTATGATGAATTTCTGGGTCTGTTTGTTCTAAAATCCAGTCGGTGATGAAGCAGAGAGAAACAAACGCACAAAGAGAAAAATCAAAGGGATCTCACAGAGTTTGTTTCAGGCAAATGCTAGTGGCTCAGGCGGAAAATAATTGCAAATGTTCTTACGAAAACAAATGATAAAATGCTTTAAGCAGCCCCCTAGAACTGCGTTTGTTACACAGAAACTGTTCTTAATAAAAAGCAGAATCAACACAACATTAGTTCATGTAGGTACTTCTTGTGATCGATGGACATTCTATATTTTGTTTTACTTTTAAACATATGACCCAAGGTGGTTAAAGAACAGCCTTGCAGATTCTGTTTCTCTGCCTTTGCAGAAGCAGTTCGGAAGACTGACTAGACCCTAAAACAAGCCAGGTTTTTACTGGTCTATTCCTTCTCTCCATCAAGCCATGTTAGCAAGCAATTCTAATCACAAGAAAAGTGAAAGTACTTCCACTTTAAAAGGTTCTTTTGTTACAACAGTGGCTAACTCTCAATACCATTATAAAGTCTATTTATAATGCGTGTAAGCAAAAAAACACAGCAGGATGTGGGTTATTGGGAGATAACCACATGCCCAGTGGCTTTCCTTTTATACCCATAAATATTCATTTAAGATGATCCTTTCTCGTTGAAGTCGGTGACAAAACTCCCACTCATTTCAGTGGGAGCAGACTCAGGCCTCAGTGCAAGAAACACATAAGCTGCTATCTTCTTCTAGTTATGGAAACCTCATGAAAACCTCTGGGATTCTTAAGAAAACTCAAGACCAAAGTACACAGATTGAAGTGATTTAGTTTGTTCCAATAGGATGGGAAGTTCTTTCTAATCATGCTTGAGCTGAACGCAAATCATTGTCGTCTGTTTGAGACTAATAATATTGCGATACATTCTTTCATCTCAGAGTGAAACAAAAGCTGAAATTCCTATTTATTGTGTTGAACAGAATATTTTGAAAAATTCCAGTGCAGAAATAAGGAAATACTTAATTTCAGCATTTTCACAACTGAAATATTTTCATATGGCCAGACTAAAGTGTTTTGCTTAACACACATGTCCTGTGTCTTTGATGAAGCACCATCCATCTCATTTGAAAGAGAGTTTGGCCAAGAAACACTAGCCCACAAGAGGGAACATGAGTACGAGACATATATAGCAAAGCAGCTGCAGAGGGATATGCATTTCAGTATGTACTGACTTAAAATGAAACTTTTCAGATTAGTTCAGCAAACCAGAATATTTGGTTTCATAGGCAGCCAACTCAAAAGAATCTGGTTTTTTTTTTCATGGTTTTCCCAATGGGAAAATGAAGGGAACCTACACAAAAGGTTTCTCTTGTGGAAAAAAACCCCAGAGATGTTGTGACACTGTATTTTCTATAAGGAGAAAACAAAAGCACAGAGCACCTTTGTATACAAATCCTCAATCAGCTCTAGGGTGTATGAAACCCCACGATAGTTGTGCAGGCAGTTGTGCAATAGCACTCCAAAGGAGTTGCTTCTTGGCTGCTGCTTAGAAGTTTTCACCAGACTAATGAAGATCCAAGGCTGGTTTTATTTCATGGCTTCCTGTTTTTGTGTGAGCAAGATGAAATATACCAGAAACTTCTCTTTAATGGCCAAGAATTTTGATGAAATGAAGAGCTGGAATAATTTACCACTTTTTTTGGAGGTGTTAGATGGTCAGTCACTGACTTGGAGACTTTTCTATGATGAGAGATCCTAGGGTAAATTTTCCCAAGTAATTAGTAGACAAGATAGCAAAACCTTGCATTTCCGTGACTACTGCTTTGATTCATTTATCTGAACTATGGCTAGCAAAGGAATTTGTGTTCCAAGGATTGTAAATCTACTGGCAACAGCTAGCATTAAATATATTTATAGATAATCTGAAAGGTCAGAAGAGAAGCAAATAGAATAGATGGACTTTTCATTTGGTTATGCTCTGTATCTTGGTGAAACAGGGAAGACTAATTCCTTGCCCTTTGCAGCTCCTCAGGCCGGATAAGGATTCTTTACTACAGTAACATCGTATCGCCTGCATCATTTGATTTCTTAAATGCTATCTGTATCTTAGCTTTTTTTTTTTTTGCTTAATCAAACTCACCCTTCCTATACTTCTTCATTACACACAAGTGAAAAGAATCGAGTTGGTAATTTGAAAGTATGAGGGAAGAAGCAAAAAAAATCGAAACGATCAGACAGCTTTGCAGCCATCAAAATTTGCAGGCACTTGTATAGTTGGGCAGCGCTGCCTCTGACCATGTCTGTGCACCCTGCAAGTATAAGGCTGCCACATCGTCAGGGCTTTCTTTAGCAGGAAGTGTTACCTATGAATTTTGTTTGGACACTTCTGTGAGACAGTGCTGCTTAACAGCCATGTAGGTGTGTGCCTTTCAAGTGCAGCCTGCAGAAGGCAGATTTTGGGAATAAAAGTTCAAATACATGTGTGTGTATATGTTCATGTCTAAATACAGGAGATGGGAGTATCAAATTGAAATAATGAAGGATAAATCAAACATCCATGGGTTGTTTTCTTCAACTGCTTATTTGTGATTTATCTTCACTCTTCTGGAGGCTGGTCCTGAAGGGTATGAAAGTTGATTACTCAAATAAGTTTATGCAAATGATTCACCTCTTTCAATTATGGATGAGAACCCTTTGTTCCTTTTGGATAGTATAAGAAGTATAAAAGAAATAAATCAAAAGTCAGAGGTTTTAGGCAATATCACTGTTAAAGATCGTTGTCCAATCTTGACTTGGAATGCTGATGCGGTCGCTTCAAGAATCCTTATTCTCACAACCAGAGGACTTCCTAGTACAGGGCAATGTTGCCAGGTAAGGTGTAACAGCATTCTGCCTCTTGTTTGCTGTACTCTACATGATTCAGTCAGTAACAGTGCTCTTAATAAATCTAGCTATGCCTTTTAGTCTAAGGATAAGTATACTACAACTTAGACCTAGGTTAAAAAGTAGAGAAAAAACTATTTGTCAACAGTCCAGTAATCTTTCTGTGTAATTATGCAGCAGCTAGTTTTTGCATTCCATTCAAATTGCTTTGCTTTTTGGAAAATGCTACTGGACAAATTATGTTTGATCAGTAAAGAAACTAGGGAAATTATTGTGTGGAAATAGCTAGGTCAGTCTATCTGGAACAAAATTAATGTGAAACTCAAATCGAGAGGGAGCAAATCTAATATCTTAAAAATGTTTCGTAAGCTATTGCAGCATTATTTCTCGTGCCCTAGCACTTCTCTCTTTCAGCCAGAACTGAAATCGGAAATGCCAAAATACTGTGAAAAAGGCTGCTCTTGCACTACAGCTGACCTGAATGAAACAAGGAAGTGCTGCAAAATCACAAGACAGACTGTTTTTAGGAGACTGACATCTAATTTCCAGGCTGGAGAAGTTTGGATGAGATCAGGTAAACTCTGGAACCAGCTAAACTTCTGGATGTCTATCTGAACTGAAGCACCAAATCCTTGTGACTCATCCTTTACTGTTGTCTACATTTTGTGGAGAGAAGTATAAATAAAGTAGTTTTACTTTGGGAAAGAAAGGAGGAAACACAACATACTACACAAAGCAGAGGTTTGCTTGCATTGTCCTTCAAATTAGAACTGTACCATACATCCAATTGCACTGATCATAGTGATTTAAATATAGAGTATGTTCCTGAGGTCACTGTAGCTAAACTGGTTCAACTGGGAGAAGATTTCTGCCATATCTGTTCATGACATGTAGTTAAACCGCAGACATACTGGGCCTCTCTCATGCATGATATAAACTTCCATTGCTTCAGTGATATTCCATTAGGAATAAAGCTGATCCACTAATCCTGGCTTGACTCATCTTTCTCTTTAATTGCTGGCTTCTGACGTTGTACTGGCACTGTTTATAATGGTGACTCTGCGCTGAAATGGTGTTTATGGTCACGGTGGCTTAGCCTCTGTCAACCGTATCTGTTGTTTATCTACAAAGCAAAGCCTGACTTGCAAATCTAGCATGGGCACTATGTAATTTAGAGCTTGAAAATGAAAGTTGTGACCTGGTTTTGCTCATTAAAGAAACAAACGTGTTGAAGGTTGGGGTGAGTTCTCTCTTAGAAGTGTTGAGCATTTTATGAAGCTTTAACAATTTTTGTGTATTTTTCATCAACTTGAAGTCTGAAAACGAAAAAACACTATCAATAAGATGTTCTTTTCAAACAGTTTATAACTTAATCCTATTTTAGTTATTTAAATCATCAAAGGTCTACATTAATTTTCTTAAGCAAAATCATAAACTAAATTCTTTTATGTCCATAACCTAGGAAATAGATACCCGTCATTTATATACTTAGTTTACGAAGTCACAGCCGGTGGGAACTTTCAAGGGACTGGACCAAAATGACACAAAAGTCAGGAAATGACCCCTGCGATGGGATTTCGGAGGCGGCAGATTAGAAACAATGTCCTCTTACAACTTCTGTAACTTTGGAATGTACCATCCCAGGACACAGTTGGGGTAGTGGAACCAGACACCTGAGGTCTAACGAGCAATAGTTTTGTTAAGTACGATCCCAAAGAATACAAGTCTGTACGTAAAGAGCGGTGAAACAAAAGCAAGTCAAAGCTGGCTCTCAGTGCTCACGCCAGTGCTGAAAAGGAAGGCTTCATCCCACTGGACTTAATTCAGGACACCGAATGGGCGTCCTTGGGGAGTTTTACTCAAGCAGTGAATCCCGAGTCGGTCAGATAGCGTGCTCCAGCCAACACTGCTGTGGCCAGAGAGTGGTGCGGAAGGGAAGCTGCTCTCCATGCTGAATGGCGTCTTTGTTCGCCTCGCCGCAGCAGTTACATTCTGCAGGCCCTGCAGATACAACAGTGGCTGTATGAGAGCGGAATGGAAATGAGATGCTGGCTCCCCCCAAAAGTCCTGCTTCTTTCCATTAAAACTGCAAAGGAATTCTGGCAACCGAAAAATAACCCTTCCTATCGAGCAATATTTTCCTGCCTCTAAAAGCCAAAGGAGCCAAAAGCACAAAGTGAAGCTAAAATACAGCGTAGGGGTGCGTACATGAACATTTCATATGTTGGTTACCTTGCAAAACAGAACGATGGTCGGCTGGTCAATTAAAGGCAAAAATCATGCAGTGGCTGCAAACTACCTGTAAATCTGTAAATTCACCTAAGCCCTAAATAACAGTAGAACTGCAATGCATCCAGGACCGATCTGTTTGCTAAGCAAATTCTTTGCTACGTTCCAGTTACAAAGGTAAACAGTTTAGCCCTCGATCTGTACACCTTTTTCAAAATCTTTCTGCGCCAAAATCCCTGTCTGCTAATAAAGAAGGCTGTCAGAAAATGACCATGGATTGAGTTCTTTCAAGTAGGGGTAAACTGCCTCCCAGCAAGCTCTGGGATGTCATATTATCTTATAACTAGAGGTAGGGATTCCCCTTCTCCTCCGTCTGTTTAGTGGGAATGAGTCTATTAATAAAGAACACTGTCCTCTCTTTTCATAACTAATTTTAGAAATGGAATATTGAAAGCTCTTTTCCATAATTCTCTTCTTCCATACAGATCTTGCTCATCTTCATAGTGACGTAACATATTAACATTTCTTTAAAAGTGAGGCTTTGGGATAGTCTTGTCAGAGAAACCAGAACTGTATAGCATATGTGAAGCAGGAGCTATGTCATACATTATAACTGAACTCTGTTACTACTTGTGGCCTAATTTGCTTTTCTGTCCTATTTTATGTAATAAAAGGGCAGCTCATTTGCATTAGCAGAGCTATTTGCTATTGTCATCATTGGTTTGCTCACCGCATAGCTGTGATTTTGTTGATTATGATGTGTGTGTTCTAGTTGTAAGGCTCACAGTAGTTTTTCTGACTCATAGTTGTTCCTCAGCCTCTATGATTTCTTTTCTAAATTTTTCAGTTAAGAGTACTCACTTAGTCACGTGGAAAACCTTACAATTTAATTTTGCAAATGCTTATGTTACCAGCCCTTATTCAAACAAGAAGTCCCATTCGTGTAAATAAATACAGGATGTAGTATAGGTAGAACCCTTGCTTTGTAACAGTTCACTCATAGGCCCCAGCTGTGTGTTTGCTCAGGGAAATAAAGGCAAAGTAAGAACTCTTACATTTCCCTGTCTGGCCTAAGTATTTCGCTAGAGCAAGCACATCTACAGCAGCAGTTCTGCTTTGCAGCCTTTAAGCAGCCATCACCTTCAAGGAGGTGCTCAGCTGCCCAAAAGATCAGGTCATAAATATTTAGCTGTTCATGAGCACAAAATAACAGAAACCATACTATTATGTACCTACAGGAAATACCATTACAGTGAATGCTCTTAGTTAGAGGTGGATGGCGTTCTTGAAAGGAAATTTTTCTGCCCACTAGACATCAACACTGTCAGTGAATCTGAATGCAGAATTTGAACCTGGGGTGGCAGAATTTCCAGTGGGGTTTCCATGAATCTGTAAAGCTATAATCAAAAAGAGAACTTTCCAAAACTAACTGGTATGTTAGATGCTGAGCCTTGAAAATCTAGAATATAGTGATCACAAATGTATGTTGAACTAAATCCACTGAGGTATCTATCGACAGACTGCAACTTAAACACATGTTTTTATCCATCGCTGGTGAGTATTAATGTCCTAAGCTACAGGAGTATTGTGGCTATACATGGGCAGAAGTTGAAGTGAAATACCAAAGTAAACAAATGGTCAATATAAATTTTTAAAAGTACATCTAGTCATTCTTTCAACTTAAGAATAATTTAGATGCTAAACATTTGTAACTTGGTGCTAAATGTTCGTAGCTCTTAAAGACACATGAAGATGAAATGCAACCTGAAAGAATAAAGCAAAGCATTCTTCATAAACTGGTGCAATCAGCAATATATTCATGATAACATCTGCTACAGTATCTAACACAGATAATTTTTCAAAAGTTAAAAGCTTTATTTGCTTATTAACTCATAGGTGCTTTTCTACACTTGTTATTTACCTAGAGGCTAGAAAAGTAGAACAAAGCTGAGCCTTTATTTGCTTAGCAACCTATCAAGAAATTGCACGGAATTATTTTTAAGTATGTCCAATGGCAGCACTTTTGAGTTGCGTGCCGAGTTTTTGTTTACCTTGCTGTTACAGCAATAATAGCGAGGTGGAGTCTTATTAAGGCAATAGGTAGGACCCTAAAATTCTGAATGCTTCACTGTTTACCAAGTCACCGGACACATAAGTGCTGGGTTGGACCATGTTTACCCAAATCCTGGTCCACTGACAACTAGGTGTGGCTTTATTGGACTGTTACTCACACAGCTTCGACAGAGAAGCCCAACTTCTTAGCTGCAGTGCTTTAAGGAAATTATAGAGACGTGCAGAGATGAACTAATACTTATTTATGGCAATACGTATTAATTGGGAATGTTTTGCTTATGGGAACTATATCTGGATGCAATGACCAGAGGCTGGAAATTAACAGGCTGTGACAAAGAAAAAAAACCCTATTTGTGCCAACTTTGTGGGCAGCAGTTAAATAAAGGGAACATCTGTTTATCAAAGGCAATGTGCTGCTTCTAATTAAACCATCATCTTGCTTGATGCTAAATTAGTAACTAGGGATGCAGATCACACCCTTAAACAGACAAACTTTAGGACTTCTCTCTCCGGTCTACTGTACTGCCAGAGAAAAAAAAAACAACCTGTTTATTATTTAGAATAGGCATTGTCTCATAATTGTAGTTGTAAGACTGAGAGAGACTTTGTGTAATGCAGCTCTTGCTGCAATGTATGTTTACAGTTACAGCTTAATAAATTAAGGGAAAATTTAACTGAGTAGGAGTTTAGCTGCTGTGACCTTCAACGAAGGAAAGTTGTCATATTGTTTACAATGACAAGAATTTTCAAATACTTTGAAGAGTGATGAACAGTTTGAAGTACTCTAAGTATTAGTTATGATGATAAGGCCTGAGCCTTGGAAATAAGTTATTACAGCTCTGAATGTCTCATGTCCTCCCGCTAAAATAGTTTCATGGCATGACTGATATATTCCAAAGGAATTATGACATTTCCAAGAAAAAAGGAAATTTTTTTTTTAATAGTGATAATCTAAAGCAGTAAATCATGACAGATTTTTTTTTTTTAATTCCTAGTACGCTTATTCATACAGAAGGAAAAAAATTATGGAATCTGTGTTCTGTTGTCTAGCAGTATTTGGCAGGCAGGTGTGATGTTTGAAAAGATTTTAGAAGGCCTCTGTTTTGGCAAAGCCAATATAAAGTGGCTGCAGAACACAGTAAACAATTCTCTTTTCCCCTTCCTTTCCGTCACCATGAGAAATATCCTGCATAGCCAAATCTACAATAACATAGAAGGTCATAATACAGAACATATCTTAAGGGCACTATATATCCAAGAATACAGTTTTCAAGATGCTGGTAAAGTAATTAATTTTAATGGTATGATGTCCTCATCTACAGCTATTTCAGCCTGATTTGGAGACTGCCTGCTTCGAACTACAGCCCTCCTATGCCTCCTACTTTTAAGAGAACATGTCTTTCTCGAAGCAACAGCCGTATGCAAGCCTATGATTGTCTTTTGTGATGCTGTTGCTGTTTGTAATGACAGTATCCAACCAATACAGGCAACACTTCCTTCAGTAGGGTCAGCTCTTGGGGTCCCAAGAAATTACTAGGTTTTCTTTGTCTTCTATGTGTCCAGAACCATGGTGATCAAGATACCATTTTCTATCCATCCTGGCATTCTTAGATTTTTTTTTCCTGTTAAACCAACGTCTGAATTTGTGTAGTTTCTACCTTTTTTGTTGTTTGAACAAGCCATAATTGGATACCTTTAAAGAACAGCTCACACACTATTAAGACATCCTTTTAAAACTATCCGGAGGGGATAGAAATATATCACACAACTATCAGGTATGAATAATCTTAAGTATTGACTCCAGAAACCTTTTCTCAGTAGCTGGCATGGTGGTCACCATCCACGCTTCATCAAACCTTATAAGCTTTTTTAAAATCAGATTTTTTACTAGACTCTGTTGCTCTGTTTACATTTGTCAGATACTCCAGAATAGCTACCAAAAATCATAAAGTCTCTCCCATCTTTGGACTAAATTTATAAATCACACCTTTTTTTTAGTTTAAAAAGAATCTGCTTTCTTGGACACAGTTTACAATTCAGTAATTGGGTTAGCATTCTTCTCCTATAAATACACCCTCCTCTATAAATGAAAGAGGAATAGTAATAATAAATAAGGTAAAACTTTCCATGGTCGTGGATTAAAGCCAAAATCATCACCTTCTCTGTGAGTATACTGACAACTAATTATCATTAATGCCTGTGATGCATAAAGTACTGGCCTCCAATTCTGATGAAAGAAAGGTACTATAGCCTGAATTTGAAATATCCATGGACAATTTAGTTTTGAACTCTCCAGTACATTAGCATTACCCTATTGCCTCTTTGAGTGCTTCAAGACAACATTTTTGTTACGATCAGCTCTCCATATCTGTTGAACATCTTTGCATACTTATACTCCCAGGTTGCTAGTTTGAAGACTTTGATTAGACACATCTTTTTTCTTTACAGTTCATCACTCCAAGAAATCTGTTTTCTTGTTATGTCAGGTTTTCAGCTGGCCTACTTTTGCATTCAGAGCACCATTTTTGTTCTGGTACTACGTGCTGTCCGAAATCAGTCAGAGCCAAGGAACTGAAGGACATCTGCTTCATTAACCATCTCAGTTCTTACTAATGTACATCACATAGATTAAGCCTCTGCACAATATAACAATCCATTCTCACAGGCTTATGCCAGAACTTTATAAAAGTGCTGTTCCCCAAATGGTGAGAATATGTATATTTACTGAATATCTTGTAATGGAGAATTCACAAGGACGGAAACATGAGACTTAGAATACAAATTGATGTCATTTAATTATTCCTAGAAATATGTGATGGCGGCTCAGAATTGATACATACCTGCCTATTCACTTTTTTCATAAAAGGAAATTTTACCTTTGTTCCACTTATCAGCAAACATCCCTTGGAAAGTGGGATTTGGATGGAGTGTAAGATGAGAAAATATACTAGAACACTGAACTTCTAAATCTCGCAGGGACCAGGATCCAGGCAGGTGATCGGCAGCATTGGTAATGGTAAAGTTTGAGGTGGACAGGTTTAGCAGCGTAGTTTAGGGGAGTCTTTTCATATGTGAAAGCCTGTCTACTTATTTTCTGAGGTGTAAAATGGTAACTCGATTCCATAATATACATTTGCTAGCATGCTTGCTATTACTTCTCTTAATGGTGGGCTGATCATGTTTTTGTACAGTATAAAATACATGTCATTTGTGTCATGGCTATTGAGCAGAACAGCAAAAGCGGAGCTAGCAGACATATGATCACAGAAGACATAGAATTCACGACTCGGTTCCCAAGTGTGGGTTCAGCAATGATAACACTACCTTCTTCTTTCCACTTCCTCCATCCTTCAGTTTCCTTGGGAAGGAAATACAGGCGTATAGGCTAGAAACCACAGCACGTTCTGATCTGAATAGCTGCAAGACCAGGATGGTTGGGTAAGTAAGTCATGGAGCATACTTCAGGCTAGACACAGACAAAGAAAGGGTCCAACCAGTTCAACAGCAAGTGAGATGAAATACTTCTTCCGAGGGGAAGGGACAAAGGATTCATGGAGAGATAGTTGAGCACAATACACTATGCAAGTGCACAAGAAGAAAAAGCTGTGCCAAAGCAATTGATGGCCGGATCCTTATTATGGTTTTGTACACCGAAATGAAGGGAACAAAAGTAACATGGGAGAAGACAGTCAATATTCTCAACAGACAGACAGTACTACACACTATGAACTGTTTGCATGAATAAAACCTCCCAGTTTTATTAATCTGTAAGTAATAGTATTGATTTAGCTCACAGAAAGACAAGCGGCATGTAAAGTATTACATAAAGCTCAATCAAAATTTGTGAACAAAAAGTATTCACTGCAAGCTGAAATGTGAATTTGGAGGAGCATTTAGTGTTGCTGGTGTCACAGGGAAACACATACTGAAACACTAACCAAAACATGTACTGAAAAACATATTGATGGATAAGCTTTCCATAAATAGGTTCTCACAATGTTAAAGACCGGGTTGAAAAAAGCCAACTCAAAAGCAACAGATGGCCAAACAATCTCACGTGAGGAAAGGAAAGAGCACATTCAAAGCAGACAGGAATTTGCTTGAAAACATGGTAACTGCTGTTCAAAGCTCAGACTTGGACATTAGATAAATACCGGTATGCACTACCAATCCTCTATCTGACACTAGAAATGTATGGATCAGTACAAAAAGTAACGAAGGCAAGCATGAGTAGAAACTCCGCTGAAACTCTCCCCACGTTATTTGTATTCTTGATGCAACGAGTCTGGTTCAGAGAGGGAAGAGTGTTCATGACACATCTGGAAGATATGAAGCACTTGTTTAGCATTTACGACTACGTAAAGGTACAGAAAGCCACAGCAATTAGGCTGTGTGTGATATTTACTGGAAAAAGCGATGTAAGACTAAGGTTTACTTCATGGTTTGGTTGTTTCTTGCTGTTTTGTTCTGTTTTGTTTTCTTCAGGTTTTGAACTAAAACTTTTTGAGATCTTTTGTAGGCAAAAGAAATGTTTATGCAAAGGGAGCAGAGTCCGTACTTTAGAGTTTGGACAATAGGAGCTCTTACTACATGTCCTTTAGAAATGGCAGGTATCCACATGACTTCAGCATGTCTGTAGAATTTGAAGACAATCTCTGCAGTGATATACACATATGGCTGGGTAACTCAAGCAAAAATGAATTTCAGTAATGTGGTAGGTAACTGCATTTTCAGTACCCAGAGTAACCCTGAAGCTTAGAAATGCAACTGTGTCCATTCCTTTCAAAGCAATACATTTCTACGCGTTAGCAATGGACTGAAAGGTAGAGAGAAGTATGAGCTTAAAACTGTGCTAACCAACATATCAGTGGTGAAAACACAAGTGTTCACACACTCAGCACAGTAATTGCAGTAATCTGTCTTCCAGTGTATTGAATATGCTTTTATGATCGGACAATATTGTGTTATGTATCTATAACTTTTGGTACAGTTAAACAATAACAATATTTTAGTTTTTTATTTCTTATAATGCAAAAATATTTTCATCATAATAGATGTTTGTTGTTGTTCATGTCAAAATTAGCACTGAGCAACCACTTAGCCAAAGTTATTACAACTAAAGAATACTGCAAGCAGACATCTTCAAAATGCACCACCAACTTTTCTACCTTAGGTGGATGCATCAGCTAATTTTTTAACCTTGATTTATTGACTAACACAGTGATACATATAGTAGGTGAAGATTTTCAGTAATGCTAGTAGTTTAATCTTTTACAACAAGTGTGTGTCAAATCTGTAAAGAAATAAAGATTTGAAATGTACGTGGCTGTATCGACTTCCATTTCTCAAAAGCAAAAGTGAAGATAAGTTATCCATCACGCTTAACTTTGTCCCTCAAATAATCCCATTCCATTCAACAAAGCAGTATACATTTCTCCTGTCAGCACTGATGCACTCAAATGTCAACCATGTGTTGCCTGAAAACTAAAGCTGGTGAATCTCTTCTTTGGGTTTATATCTACTGCAAATGAATCTGAGAAAGATTAATGACAGTGTTTTTAAAAAGTGTACTTAAAAATGCAAGTCATTTCAACTGCTTTCAGCTGTGAAGAGTATGCAGTCAACCAGCTGTCTCTGCTCACGGTAGGTGCAGGGAAAGAAAGATGGCAATTCATTCCATCTATGCTAGATGCTCATCTTCGGATGGGATGAATCACCCTTTGGGAGTCTCTACCTCTCTTTGTTTACTACAGAGGTGCAGATGACTAGCTTAGACTCAATGCCTAAATTCAGATTGCTAAAATTAGATGGGATGCATTCCACTTTCGTTCATTTAATTAATCCAGTTAAAAGAATGATCTATTAGCTGTACTGGGAAAAAGTGGTGCAATTTTGTTGAAAGCTGTGATAATACTGTCCTGCCTTGAACAGCCTGGAGTTTAAGTGATGTGTGGGTGAAATGAGGTATCATCACCATTTTATATACAGGGAATTCAGGGTACAGCGAGACTATGTGAATCACTCTAACTTACACTAAAACTTTGTGTCAGAGTAAAAAGACAGTGATAGCCTGTTAGGCAGTACAGAAAACATTAGTCAGTTCTTCAACAGGGCCCCTGTATTTCAGTTCACAAATAGATATAATACATGATGTAAAAGTTCTATTCTTTTATAAACATACTTGCAATGGCTTTGGACCAGAGCTATCTAAACGATCAGTAATCTCTCAGCATTCATTAAAGTAGTTACAGTCAGACTAAGATCTTGAGCCCCTACTTGAATGCTAGAAGCCTGATGACACCAGGAAATCCACTGTGTTGCATTTACTGTATAGACTAACCCGTATTTATTCTAGAGCTACCTGTGGCAAAACCCAAGCTTTTAGATTTTCATGGTTTTGGAAAACATGGTATTATAATTTCAGATTTGCAAAAAAGGAGCTATCATATTATGTTTTACATTTAACCTTTGACAATGGATAGATGTTATTAATCACAGATATTTAACACTGAGAAAATGGCTTCCTGAAACTTATTCATTACCCCTTGAGAATGTGTCTGGCAAATTCATAACATAATTAAGTCCTATAAAACAAGGCTGCAGCTATTAAAGCAATAATGCTTTTTGGAACACTATTTAGAAATAGTTGAAATTACCCTATTTTAAAAAGTATTTTGTGCTTTTTACGATCTTTGTTCCCGTTATTAATACAGAACAATTTTAAGGCAACAAATTAAATAAAGACTTTGATATCACATAAACTAAGGCCTTTTGGACTAAACTGGAGACTTACAACAAATCCTAGGAGTATCGCACTCCAGAATGTTTATGATTCCCGTCCCATTCCTCCATTTGTTCATGTGTGTCTGCATTTGTATGTAAGTGTCCACACCTACGTATATAAGGGCATGAGCTTTATGCAAACTATTCATGCCAAATCCAAGCTCAATTAGTAACTCCAGTAAGCACAATAGAGTTTCATTCCTTTCAGGAGAGGAGACAGGATTGCCAGACACGTTCCTGCTATCCTACACAGGAAATATTTTTGAACATTAGTGGAATATTCACCTTAAGCTGTTACATGTAACAGAGGTAAGTAATAGGTGTGTGAAGACATTTTTGCCTTAAACATCTGCATCCTTAATTTGGTCTGCAGCACACCATATTAACTAGGCTGCTGCACACCGTATTGGTGAAAAGTCATAAAAAAGAATTTTCTCTTCAAATACGCAATTTTACAACCTTCTCGTTTTCATTTTAATCTTCTTTTTTTTGTGTGTGTTGAATTGTTCACGGTAAGCATAACTTGCACGGATTATCAAAATACCAACATATGGAAACATTGCATTAATGCCTGATTTTAAGAGCAAACGATGATGATCACGGATTTTTATAGGGGCTGCATTATCAAACAAAATATAACCGTTCTCTGTCGGTTAACGTAAAGTTAGAAATATATTCTGGACTGAATTTATCTACAAAAATCCATATTATTTTTCCACCTCTGATATCTTGAGTCTTTTCTACCAGTATGTCAAATAGTTTGCTTAAATCATGATTAGTAAAAAAATGTCAGTGGCAGAGTGTATGTTATCAGTCTGAATCTTTTCTTTGTATTGTCTATGAATATGTGAATATTCACAATGTATAAGGTAGAAGGGTTGCATTTTGGCAGACAGCTTGGGTAAACCACCAGATCATTTGCAGAGTGCCATTAAAACACATTTACGATGGAGCTACAGGCAATCTTTCATCAAATCTAATACATGCCACTAAAAGCACTATCTTGAAGACTATCTGATAGCAATCAACTTGGTCGATAAGGCTTACTTTCAGTCAGAAACTGATTAGAACACATTTATTACAGCCACAGTTGGCTATAATCATAACAGGCCTGTAGTTGTGCCTTGTGATGCCAGTGGTCCTTATCGTTACTTGGCATTTGTTCTTTACTCTGCGACAAAGACAATCTAGCTAAAGATACTGTCTCCCATATCTTTGTTCTTCAGCTTTTTTTGCAGCATCTATGTTACCACAGTTAGCAGGTTTTCTAAAAGTGGTGCCACAAATATTCTGTGTATTTTTCTAGCCTCATGATCTTTGTCACTCAAAATAAAATACAATAAATATTTATTCTCTCAAAGATGCAGTGAAGTTTCTTGTTAAAGCCAAACACGAAGGTGTAAGATCTTTCAGTGTTCTTTCTACCTCTCTTAGACGTATCTTAGTTTGAGTATGTTACTTAATCTTTTTTATACGATTTTGATACCTTAATGTATAAGAATGTGCAGTTGAATAAAATATTATTTCTCATGTGTTTGCTCCCAATATTCTCACAATGTGGTAGCAATTTTACATTTCAGAATACACCATCTGTTTCTCCTCTTTTGCTTGGAGGGTCCAGTTTATGCAGTCACACGTATCAAAACTGCAAATCCATCTTTGTACCAATAAGACCTTGATACCCTGATAGACACTCTTTTTTTGTCAATTTGTCCTTGCTTTCACTAACACTGAACATACAGTAAGTAATATCTTTTAGATGCCAATAAAATCTTTCTCTTCTCAAGTGTTACCAATAGAACAGAACTATTTCAGATCATCCGTCAAAAAGCAATGGGTAAAACATGGATGGCTTCAGTGAGAGTGAACAGTCCTGGATAAACTCTTCATTTTAGATGAAAGCAGTCTGCAAAGCCACCAGTTCCTGGTGACACTATTATGGTTATTAAATTACACAGAAAAGTGGTCAGATATTTAAAAAATCCCAGTATTGAAAGAAATTAAACCAGCAGTGATCAAGTAAGTGAAGAGAGGATGAATTTCCAACAGAATACAGTTACGTAAGATGAGCTGAACAGAAAAAAATACCAACTCTTTCATATTGTCTCTTCTCATCATATTAGAGCACTATAGGTTCAGTTTTGGCAGATTTGAATGTTCTGAGATCTCTATAGTTTCCTTAGGAACCTGGACTGCAGAAGCCCCTACACCTTTACCATGGGCAGATGGGTACTTGTGTTCCAATTAACAATCACTTTTGGACTAGTATTTGCCATGCAAATACTGCAGTACTAAGTTGACTGTACTATCTAGGGATTTATACAACTACTGCACTAAGCTTTAAGCTTCACTGTTAGATCTTGATTCATTTTTCCCTATCTGCAATGGCTACCTTAACGCCATTTTTCTCAAAGTTTTGAATTGCAAGAGGATCACCTGCAGCATTTTTCTTCCAAAAGATCCATTTAAATGAAAAAAAGACTCCCCTAGTGCTGCGACTTCTGAAATCAGAAACGTATATACTAATGTTATAATCCATCTTTGTTACACTCTACATCTAATCCTTACTTGCTCATAGATGAGCCTTTTTGGGTCACGTCTTGTTGCTTTATTTGCTCATGCATAGTATACTTTGGGATATATCTTTTCAAATTGGAAAGGATACAGACAAAAATCAATGAAAAATTAGCTGAAGGGTAAGAAACATGACTGACAATAATAGATTTAATCTATCATCTGTTTTATCAGAAAGAAGTTGGAAAGAAGAGATGACTGCAGTGTGTAAAGACTACATTGATAAATAATAGCAACTATAAGCAGTTATTTAATCTGACGAAGAAAGCTAAATAATTACCAGATAAATAATAGCAGACTATTAAGCTAGAAACTTACTTCTTACAGATCTCTTTAAAAAAATTATAAATAATAGGGAGAAAATACATGCATAAAAATTAAGCCTTATGAGGTCTTGATGGTAAGAGCTCAGACTTGATGATCTAACAGTAGCTTCAAAATTTCATACCTTTGAAAACAAGTGTAGGTCCTGTTATATTATGTGGATGTCATAGAAAATCCATACCATCCACCATTAGTGATGCACTACTTGCCTTCCTCATAGCTATCGGCAACTGTAGGTTATATAACATGAGACTTAACAGCAATGGGTTGCTGTCAGATCTGGTCAGATCATGTCAGACCTGACCTTCTAAAACTGTAAAGCACTGACTTGTTTTCTGTTTTGACATCCACTTCAGATATAGAGACATTTGGAGGAAATCACAATGCACCAAAAATCTACGATAGTCTTTCCGCCTTACAACAAGCTTTCAATCAGGGCTGAGAAAAGATGAATTTTCATTTGAGATCTTTAGTGACTGTCAACAATCCTGAACAAGAAGCGATTTTCCTCACATAGTGTCAAGGACACACACACTAGTGTTCTACATCCTAATCCTTCCCCTCCACCTGTAACAGCTGTACTTGTTACAGACGGAATGAAGCCATAAGGGTAAGTGTGTCGGTCATACTTTAAATATTGTGTTAATATGTATGGAGTTTGATTGGAGTTACTTGTAATATTGAAAAAAAGGACCAGTCCATTGCCATATTTGTGGAAATAACATGGAAGTGTTACAGGACTAGTGTATTAAAAAATACTCTCATAGACTGCTCTAATGTCACTGTATGATGAATATGGCACACACCTCCCATCATTGTCACGTTTGTAATAAATTGATATAATAGCAAAACCAAATGCAGTTAAATTAATACACTTTAAACATAGCTTAAGCATAGCTCTGACCACATTTACAGTAAAAAAAAAGTTCTCACTTCACCACAAGAATTATTTTGGTTTATTTAATCCTATTTTTACCACTTATCATGTTTATCCATTTTTAATCTCTTCCAAACTTGTTAGGATATTTGTAAATGATAGTGAGGGCATCATAAAGTATCTAAGCAACTTGAATTAATTTGCTGACATAACCAAAAATGTAGATGATTTTTCAGATGGCATTTATGCTAAAGAGTCTCTGTTTATTTTTATAAGTGCTCCTCAGATGAGAGGATTCCTGTAGTGTGAAAGCTGATAAATAGACTGTATATGCATCATATGCCATATGATCTCCCAGTAAAAGCAAAAGACTAGCAGGCAGAAGCTTCTGTGGTGACCGAGCCACATATGGCATGGAGGGTGCTCAACCGTAATGAGTGCTCGACAGCCATGAGCGCTCGACAGTCATGAGCACTCAACAGTCATGAGCACTCAATAGCACTAGGTCTGTGGTTTGCAGTCTGGTTTTGGAGAAATGATTTCAGATAACAATTGTGATTGCGCATAGGTAAAGCAACATTTTGCTATAAAAGCTGACTTTAGAGCAGAGCTAGGTGGGCGATTGCACTAATGTGGTGCTATCCTCCCGGCCAAGGACACTTGACTGAATGACATTGCCAGTTGCTTTAATTGCAGTTGTGTTATCTGTACTATTATTATCCTGATCACTATTAAATTCTTATATGCCTTTATCCATGACTATTTGAATAGAGTCAGAACTAATATAGCAATTATTGGTCAATAGTTGGAGGCTTAGCTGGTGTGTTAGGGTTTTGTCGGTGTTTGGAGATTTAATAAAACATTCATATATTGGTAAAATCCTGGTGTACCAGTGGCTTGCTTCTGCTCCTATTGAGGTTCAGTGGGTGCTTTTCTTTTATTTGTTAGCTTCAAACATTACTTTACGGCTCTTGATTTGGTTTTGAATATACACCCACTTTAATCGGTTGGGTGAAAGTAAGACAGCTGAGGAGGAGTTTGGACATTCTATGTCTGAGAATCACCCAGATATTTCTCCTCAGCAGTTTGAACCTTTACCAACACATAACCTCTCAGTAGTAGTCGGGTTATGATAGCTTCCCTGTCTGAAACCCCAACAAATTTAATAACTCATGTCTACATAAGGGCACATCATGTGATTTCCTGTGCATTAGTCAATGGCCGTATAAACTGGCTGAATAGGAGAATTGAAAGAATTTTGGATAAACATTACATTTCGGTTTCCAGAAATGATCTGACTTGGGAGAACACATTTTAGAATTAGTTACCACTGGCAAACCTTAAGGTTTTGATAAGCACTTGAGACTATCTTGGAAAAGTTCTTTTCTTACTCAGTAAGGAGTAAGCATTTTGTGTTCATTGACAGAAAAGAAAATCTTAACTTCACTCAGCCTTTCAAGAATCTCATAAAACTTGATTGCCAAGTGGTATTTCTTAATTTTTGGAACATGAAAATTTTGCTCCAGATTTCTATACGAAGGAAGATGCACAATTGTTCATCCATTCTTTTGTCATAACACATCTAGATTACTGAAAAACTTTTTAGAAATATCCCACAGAAAATTTACATTCATTCTTGCAGATTTATAGAGTTTCCCCTAAAATTTTTAACTAAAGTGTCTTCTCATACAGGAAAAATGATGACACTGGCATCTCCTGTTACTGTAATAAGGACATTAAAATGATTAGTAGATGTGTTATTTATGTTTAAGGTATTTCTCCTTTCCGCTAAATCCTCCTTACAACTTTTCTGATTTAGCAATACTGGTTGTCTTCCTGAAACACCCAAACCAGATATTATTTTCTGCCAAGTCGTCACCCACAATTCATTAAATGTTGCTATGCCTAAAATTGAAGAGCTTGGTGATTTCTGGGCATGATTTCATTTGTTTATATATTTTCAAAATCTACCATTTGAAAATATTTTATAAGAAAGCAGGGAATGTGAAGGAAATATGACATCTAAACATGAGCTGGGCTTCTGAGTCATAGACAAAAGGAAGATACAATCTTCTTTTCCATTCACTCCTGCACGCAGTTCTAGAGAAGATATTACATAAAGAAGATGGAGGAGCAATTCAAAAGCAACTGACTATAATCCATGCCTCTCTGTCACAATGATTGCCAGCTCCATACCATCTGTAAGAAATGCCTTTGCTGAAAGACGTCCTGTTGGTGCAAGGCGCGACTAACAAGTGCAAAGTTTTCCTAGTATAAATATGTTAAAAGCATACATGATGAAAATGCAGTATGTATTTTGGGCAGCTCAGACACAGAAACAGGCCAAAGATAATGATATGAGCATTTTGCCCTTTTCTGGAAAAAAAAAAAGTTACCTTAGACTGCCCCATAATTTATATAATACATATGTAAAAAATTACAGTGGATTTTCCATACTTACAATCCTTAAAATAGAATTCTTTAACATGTCATAACATAAGATGGCATGCTTAGATTCACCTGGTAAAAAGCGCTGAGATAATTCTCGTTTCTCAGAAATGCAACCTTGTTAGTAAGATGTTATGTAAACCATAAAAAAATATACAGATATGCATACATTCAGTCTTCTGATCTGTGTAACTAACACTTGCAAATATAAATGCAAAATCTGATGTATTAAATTAACTTTTAACACTGTGGTTTAATAATCATAGCAACATGAATACTGATTAGAAGGTGTACGGTGTACACAAAAAAGCTCAGAAAACAATAAATCAATCTGAATATTAGTTTTTCTCCTGAAGAGTAGAAAGCTTGTAATGCTTATCACCAGAAAAGGGCTCTTCCCACTATATTTTGCTTGGTGAGATCTGCTACTTTATGCGCTTTGAGATAGCAACACAACAGGAAATACAAAGGAAGTTAAACTTCCTGTGCAGTCTTGCAATTTCAAATATGCAGAACACAGATATAACGACAAAACATAATCGATGCTTCTCCCTTTGATTTCTCAGGATTAAATCTATTTCCTAAGCCACTCTCTGAAAACTCTCCAGTTTCCGCATTTGTATTTATGGCACATAGTGCCCCACAAGGAGATGGAATTAGGCATGAGAGACCACGTTCTGGCATAAAAATATGTTACCACAGGTATTTATTTATATTGCTGTCATGGGTAGGAGTCCTAGTCTAAGACCATGTCCCAGTTGTGCTTGATGCTGTTCAAACACAAACCCAAAGCCATACCTTTCCCTAGCTCATGATGTAAAGATGAAATAAGAGATAACAGAAGTATAAGTGAAACGATGAGACAATACTCTTCAGAAAGACAGATGGTAGTTTCAGCCACTGAACCACATCCCACCTTTTCAAGTTTGAAAGAGGACAATATATTAGCATATATGACCATTTTTCGATGGCCGTGGGGACTCCCTCACAAGCATGAGAAACAGCATGAGATAAAACACAAATATGTTAAAAATGTTTCTGAGCTAAATGGAAGCTAATGTTGTGGATCAGTTAAAGGCAGGATTCCATAGCCTCAGGTTGTGAGGAAGAGCTTACGAAGAGCTTGAAACTACACGCAAATGATTTGGGTTGGTACAGAAGCTTAGACATGTTCAAGTACTGAACTAGGGAAACGACCTTGCAGAAACATTCTGTGATGGCACTCAGCTAAAAACCTCAGCACAGGCAAAAGCGTGAGAGACAGCTGAAAGCAAAAAATGAATATAACAGGATGGAAATAGGGAAAAGAGTTTGCTGTGTGGACAGACAAAATTCCATTAATTACGCAGAAAGAACAAACAAAACCTAAGCACTGAACTAATATGAAAACTTACGGAGAGGTCAGAATTTGAAAAAAGGCTCAAGTTAACAGCTTGAACAGGCAGGATGTGGTGTTGATCAGGATGAATGACAAAGGAAGCAGTGAGGAAGGCTGTGGGGAAGGAATAATAAATTCTGGTTTGATCACGTGGAGCTTGAGCTGAACCTCCACGGATACATCAAGGTGAAATTTTGGTTTGGATAAGAAATAAATTTGTAGTAAACAAAGGGCAGGTCATCAGTATGAAGCATCAGTGAAGCAAAGCAATTGAATTAGTGCTTAAGCATTAGACTGCAATTAGTTAAGGTGTAAAGTGAGAAGGGAGACTGAATTCTGAAGACTGTTGGTGAGGGCATGTGAACAATGTTTTGAGAGCACACAGTTCAAACGAACTCTCATTTTACCTGTCTTAAAGAAGCAAAGAGAGGACAGGATTTAAAAAGGCACATGGGTGATATTGTCAAAAGTGTCTGCGAAGTTGCAAAGAGTGAAGTTGTAATACTAATCCTGAGTTTTAGCTAGGAAGATGTGAGTTTAGGCTTACCTGGGAGCACGTTCACCAGAGCGCCATGGCAAGAAACTAGAGAACATCTAGCACAGAATTGGAAGAAAAAGTATAAAGCCTCAATGTTTTAGATATAATACATGAATATTTGTTGAGCTTAGCAATAATGGATGAAGGACAGCAAGCAGCTGGAGAAACTAGGAACAAAACAGGTTTTTTGAATGGGAAACACACACATGGCTATATTGTGTATGAGACACTAAATGTGAGTGAGAAATAAAGAGGTGGGCATAGGTGGGACGGGAAGGAGATGGAATGCGTGCACTAGGCTGCATAGAGATATTGGAAGAGGCAATCAGGTATTAGGCTTCTATTTCTGCTCAAGAGAGACAAAAGATGAAAGTGTAAAAAGAGTATGGTGAGAAGTTGGGGCAAGGAAAGAGGGAAAGCAATTTTGCATTTTGTTATTGTCCTTATTTTCATGGGAAGAGTTGTAAAAGCAAGAGAGAGAGAACTGGAACAATAAGTGAAAATGTGAGAACTGGAGCTTGGATTGTAGATTTGTCAATTAATGAAACTGAAAAAGTAGTCAGTCTTTCCAAACGAAAAACTGGTAAGGTTGAAAGAACAGTGAAATGAGAGAAAGCCTGGGTAGTAAGGCAGCGGTATTAGGGCTTCAGCTTGGAGCTACTGAGGTTCCTTGTTGAATCTTAAAGGCTTTCAACTCCTGCTGAAGTGTAGGTTTACAGAAAGTCTCAGAATAGGGAAGGGACTGCAAAAGACACGAGAAAGGAAGGTCTCACCTCAGTCTGTGTGTTCACGGTGTACAATCTACACAAAAACAGCTCAATCAAAATCCGAGGACCAAGACCGAAGGGAACACCTGCCTCCACTGGCCTCCCAGCAGGACATGTACCACACGCTATATTATCACAAATTTCTGCTCCCTCAAAGATTATTCAATAAGTGACTGCATTTGCAACATGAATGAAATGCATTAACTGCCATTTACTATCTGAACAATAAATGTTTTCGTACTTACCTGCGGCATGCTGAGAGTTGTCTTCCCAAATTTAGTGATGAGCATTTTAGTACAGCTATATTCATACCTGATTCAAATCTAAGTACTACATATTCAGGCAATTCAGGTATGTGTTTAGCAATAAATTACATTAAGATTCTTACAACAGGTTCAAGAAGCAACAGAACCTCAGCTGCCAAATGTCACAGTGATAAACTTCAAGGAAGAAAAGGTATTAAGTTTATGTATGTTAAGCATAACCATGACCCTCCTATGGTGAAACACTAAGACTAGCTGACCTTTCTGGAGGTAGGTGGGCAGAATACCGAAAGCAGAAGCAGAAAAAGTCATGGACTTGAACATAAAGAATTGCTTGAGATTCATTTGACTTTATTTATAAGTCAGTATCTGTAAGCGTGCACTTCATAATCTGCATTAATTCTGTTGCTCAAACTACAGTGAGGACTAGCGTTAGGAAAATCTACCCTATATAAACATAACTTAATGTGCCTAAGTATTACTGTATGTACTATTTGTGGGCTTGTATAATGGACCAGCTACTTTAATAGCTTCCAAACTAACTGCTGAAGTAATTGCTCTTTTTTGAAGTGGTAGAATTTTTAGGCACTCAAATGTACTGATGCCTTTGGCATTTCACAAATGTTTCCTGAAAGCAAAGACATTTATTCCTTAAAAAGGCAGAACATCTATTACTTAATTATTCTATATGCACTGTACTAGACCTTGTAACAATTAAAAGCAACCCTGATATTGCCAAGGATTTATACCACAATCATTCATATTGTATTGAGTGGAGACTACAGAAAGATGAAAGTCCAAGTCACAAGTCCAATCTCGAGAGTCCTGTCATCCATGGGCCTTTGAGGTCAAAGGAAATCCTGTATATAAGCACAACATACACCAAAAGAATAAAATCAGGCAGTAGGCCTCACCTGTTACACAAAATTTACATGGTTTTAACCAGTAGATTAGAGAAATTAGTCATGATGAAATTTTGTTCTGCAATGACACTAACTTCTGTAAAGGTTTCAAAAATGCGTGTGCAGAAAAGAGCATGTGCGCTTAGATGTTTCAAGAAAAGACTAAATTCTAGTTCACTTGGGATAAAACTTACAAAGGTTCTGCAGAACCTTGCTACTGCAAGTAGTGGTTCTTTCTCTCTAATTGAAATAATGGTTGACAGGACAAAGGGAGTGGTCAAAGACTGTAAAAGACTACTGAGAATCAATTTATCTGTTGCCAGATCAGCAGAGTTTCCTCCCCAGAGACAGACACTATCTAGTTTTGCCTTGATCCATTGCAAGTCGTTGCCTGGTAACCTGAGCTGCTTCCCTTTCAGGTCAGTGTTTATTAGATGAAAACTTTTTAATTACAAATTTGACTGTTGCAATATTTCTGGTGTACAAAAACATGACCCCAACTGCTTATATAAACAGTGTATAATTCCAGGCACTGCTTTCCCACTACTACCTCTGCCTCTATTTACTGTCAGGATTTCCCCTATCTGAATAGTTCAATCTGTTTTTTAGGCTAAAGTAGCAGCTTTAAAACAAATCACTGAACATTCTTGCTTTCTTCTGAGAAGTTTTTCTGACTATGTCCCTGTTCATGGGATTCTTTCTGCTCCATATCAGTCAGGCTTCTGTCCTTTGTATTGAACGCGTTCCTTCTTCTGGAACCTGCCTGGAGAAGTTGTCATGGTTTAAGGCTGGGCTGGCTATTAAACAGGTGAGAGATGCTCTCTATTAGCCCTTTGGACCAGCATCCTGCGGCCTGGCCTCTCGGCTACTGGCTCAAACCAGGACAGAAGTCTTCCCTGGGAATAGTGTGTAGCAAGGACATTCTGGGTTAAAGTCCTANGAGATGCTCTCTATTAGCCCTTTGGACCAGCATCCTGCGGCCTGGCCTCTCGGCTACTGGCTCAAACCAGGACAGAAGTCTTCCCTGGGAATAGTGTGTAGCAAGGACATTCTGGGTTAAAGTCCTAATCTTACCACTGGACATTATTTACTGCCCTAACTATAAAAGTCCTTTGTTTTTCTTGAAAGTTTCCCTTACTTTTCCAGTAATAGTAAAATATCAGGAAACTCAACCTACCTGTAAGAGGCACAAATTAAGAGCTCTGATTAAGTCTTCATGGCCAAGCTTTAGTTCAAAATTCAATATGTCACATTTTTCATGCACCGAAGCTCATACCGTGTTTGAACAGAGCGTGGGGAAGGGGTTTCCTGCTAGGAAAGGAGATGTGTGTGCCCTACCGAGCCTTGCAATGATCAGGGGAGATTTCCTGATTCCCTAGTGAGGTCAAGTTATTACCACAACAGAGCTCTCCACTAGCATGAGGCAGCTCCTCCTCCACTCCATGTGGCACCGGAAGAATAAATGTCACGCTGCCATATGTGAGGCTGCATATTTCCCAGAGCTTTCTGAACTGGCGCAGCTTGCTGCATAAAGGAAAATCTTTTTTTTCTGCACATTAAGTGTATTAGAACATAAGGACTGTTTGTGTTGACTTGATGAAGCCCCAGCTGTGTGCCACTGCGTGTTGATGTATAGCTATCATATCTATCAGGCTACCAGCATGTGAGAGTATCGATTCAGGTGATTAACATCTACAGACCGACAATAATATAAAATAGCATTCTCTTAACGGCACTGCCATATTTACTTTGCAATCGGTCTGCTTTGAGCATTAGAAGAGCCAAACATGGAGCAATTTACTGCACGAGTTACATTGCAGGCCCACATGTGGAAAGTCTTTATTCTTTTCCCTTTGATCATTATCCAACTTCAGTCACAGCAAACATGACTCAATATGTAAAAACACGCTTCTAATAGGACTTATAACATACAACAGATTATACAACCAAATTTACCTCAAATGGTTTAGAAGTTGCCTAGCTACGGCATTGGAAAGGTTGAGGGACTCCCTGCTAAAGTGACAGGAAATTAAGCTGATGAGCATTTGAGGATTGAAGCTTCAAGCTCCACCTAGTGACAAAACTTTACCATTGCCTTTATAGATAACCACAGGGAAACCACAGGATGCCAGGAGATGTTTCTAAAACTCTGCTGCAATATTGGCAAGGAATGAGAATAAGAGCCAAAAGAAGCACATTTTTTTTTAAAATACAAATACAACTAAAAAACCAACACAAGAGACACTAACTGGCAATGGACTGTTCAATAAAAGTACACCACCCCCCCCGCCAATGAAAATTATGTCTCGGGCTAGTGCTACATAGGAGAATATAACAATAATAATTCATGAAATTACTCTCCTTGGGAAGGAGATTTTTGCATGACTAAAGACAAAAGACACACCTATAGTAATTATTAATATTTTTCTCCATAACAAGGGTATCCTGCGCTTTACACCACCAGTTGCCTGGTGGGCTAGCAGTGAGATTTTGTTCATCAGCTGCAACAAAGCCCAATAGTGTTCAACAAAAAAATTTTGTGAAATGCTTACTGCATGCATAGTCATTTTATCTTATGAACATTCCTATACAAATATTCACTCATAGCAAACAAAATAAGAATCTGCATGTTTTTGAACTGCCCAATCATGCGTAAGACTGTATGGGGCAAGCATGATTTGTCAGAGAAGATACAGCTAGCTTTAGAAAAGAAAGGTACATTTTGGTGTATTCTTTATATTTATTTTACCTGTATAAGATGACATTCTAGGCTGTCTTGATGATCTGAAATTAAAAATTACACTAGATTACCTAGATGGTTTTAAAAATACTATCTCTTCTGTTAGTACTAATGCTCTAATGCTTTCTCAATTAATTTTGTTATATAAAAATAAAAAATATGCATACTTTATTTTTCCCCCAAGAATAAGATTTAGCAAGCAATTAATGTTTTGATCTTTATTTTATCTTGAATATCTGAATATTTGTGGTCTTCAAAAGTAGGCAAAAATTTTCTTGAAGAAGAAAGCCTTATGATCAAGAGGAGTCTGAGGGTGTGAACTGAATTTTTGGCTTGTTCATAGATTACTATGTCACCTTAGGTCCAATAATGAGAATAGTATTGCTTTGATATCTCAAAAACTTAATGGGGGTTGTTTTACACATGAAATGCTTTGACATGGAGACAGACCTCTGGAATATATAATTTGTTCTGGAAGTTCCACTTCTGTTTTTGATTGCAATCAGAAAATCTAATGTAAAAGGAAACATTTAAGTTAACAAGACTTTTCCAAAGAAGAACCTGTTTGGATTTAGACGGGGAAGGGCATTAATCTTGTTTTATTCTGACTATCCTCAACAGAGTTCTGCAGCAGCAGACGATGATAAACTGACATGATGGAGCTTGAGACACTTGTATCGGGAAAAACAATATTAAACTGTGTTTGGAAAACATGTAATTCAAAAGAAATGTTAATAAAATCTCCTGTATGTGTAATATCTTGAAGCCATTGACCACACTGGATGTTGTCACATTCCTGTGTCTGGGTTAAGGAAAAGGCTGTACGAGCAATGTATTTACATGACAGAATAGAAGAGAAGCACTTCCTGGAATAATGTTTACTGTTAAATTCTGCCAAAGTTTCTTTTAATTTGTGGTGGTTTAATTCTATTTAAGGTGGTGCCTGCTAGTGGAATCTGGCGCTGAGCTACCATACTTCTGCTGTTCATTAAGGAACTGTGTTAAGGATTGCAATGTAAATTATGGATAATTGGGAACCGATCTGTTACCATATTGGAAAAATATGCAATGCAGGTTTCAGCAACAGACTTCTACTGATACGCTAGCCTAAACTGTTTACTAGCCTGATTCTGTGTATAGAAGAGGCTATACTATGTCAGAATTCTTTGTAGCAATTTGTCTACTAAGTTGCCTGTACCTACGTGGATGAAGCAACTGCCATAATTCCTCTTTGTGCAGATAGAATTTACATCAATGAAACATGATTTTGCAGATTCATATTGCCAGCGAAAGCAAAATAAGATATGATGATGGCAAAAAGCACATTAATGTTGTACAACTGTAATTACACTAGGGACTTTTCTTGAATAAAAAAAGTCTTGCCAAGAAATCACAAATGAATCAGCACTGCTAGAATGTATCAACAATTTTTAGTTATACAAATACTACTCAGATCTAGCTTTAGGGTAAATAGGGTATGTAGTTAGGCAGAAATAGGTTAATTTAAGCAGAATGGCTATTCATTCAGACCACAACAGGAAGAAAAAGGGGCTAACACAGGAGGATCTGTCAAATGTCCCCCGCTCGTCACACGCCGGCTCTCCCTCCACCACAGCAGAGCTGCAGAGGGATGTGCTGAATCCCAATGGCTTCTCCCTGGACCCACTCTGACAGCCACACAGTCCCCTTACAGAGGTGGCTTTCCTCTCATGGAGGTCCACCGTTGTCTCAGAGTCCCCAGGGATTCACACAGAGCTGGGTCTTTTATGTTCAGGAAGATTTTTTTTTCAGCTTTTGAAAAACCCAAACTGCAGAGCCCTGAATGTTAATGTACATGTTTCTTTTCACCACTTTGCTCGCTGTGTTCTTAGGGCAGTAATCATATGATGTGGGCCTAGCGTACAACCCGTGTCAAAGTGACGCATGCGCCCTAAGTGTTTTTCTGGATCAAGGCCAGAAAATGGCATCTCACAATTAAATGGTGTACACGTCAGTGACGCACTGGTGCTAGGAGGGAATCTCGCAAACTGGAGCGCGCCCAAGGGCAAGAAGCAGGAGTCTAAATTAATAACGGGTTATTTTTTCACCGAGGACACCAGGAAAAGGTCAAAGGATCTATTACAATTCATGGCTACAATCAATTTATGGGTCTCACCGGGCCTGCAGGTCTGAGGCCGGGCCCGACTGATGGAGGCCGAGCAGGCAGGAGAGGGCCCCCTCGCTGTGAGGAGCCAGGCGTCAGTGGCCGTCTCTGTCCCTGTCCCCCTGGGCCTGCCGGAAAGCGAGGCAGGGCAGCAGCCACGCTGGGTGGCCACAGGGCCGAAGCAGGGCCTTCCCTTTTGTCCCCAGGAAGGCGTCCCCCCAGCCAGCTTGCTGCATGGTGGAGCTTTCCTTGCCACGGCCTGTCCTCAGGTGGAACTGTGGCTCCGCTGGAGGAAGGGACCTTGCAGTGTCCTTGTGCGAGCAGGGCGGGCACCCGGGGCCGAAGGCTGGCGCAAAGTCTTTCATCAGAGGCTCTTTCTGACACTGGAAATGGTTGTGTGGTGATTTTAGTAAAACTGCAACTGCTTCAATTGCTGGGAAGTTACTGTATGAGAGACTAAACTGAAAAGAAAGGGCTGCAATCCTTACTTACAAGCATTAATGTAAATGTGGAAAGAGGTTAAAGTCTGAACAGTTAGTAAGAGCACTGTTTTTTTTCAAAATCTTTATTTAGAGCAATAACAAGACATAAAATAGCAAAACTTTTATGAACTATGAACTAGTCATATGGAAGCTCTATATAAATTTGAACAGTACACAAGCCTGTTCATTTTAACAGACTTTTAAAAGTCCACCTAATTATATACACACTGCTACGATCAGCAGCCCTACGAATTTATTTTATAATATTATACTCTGATGATGCATTTAGTAATATAGCGCTGCTCCTCCACAGATCTCAAAACACTTAGATAAATACAATTATTTTCATTTTACAGAGATCGTTTAAGACTACAGAGTCTTTGTGTCTTGTCTAGGAAAATATAGAAGCTCATTTCCTGTTGCCAGGGGCAAGCGTGCTAAGAAAAGATGAAGAAATGCCTAGGGGTAGTAGACACATCTATTTTGTACAAAACAGCTGGGTCTGGTCAAGATTTGTCAGCTTAGGTGGGGCGCCAGGCTGACGCAGCTAGCCCCCAGCTAGGCTGAGCTCGCTCGGGTCTCACATTTCTGGTTTCTTGGGCAGATGGAGTGAATTCAAGTCTGGCTGTACCTAAAAAAATACACCCAAATCTGACTTGCACCCCTGACAGTGAAAGCACCATGGTGGCTTTCAGTTGTTCATGTGCAAAATGAATTGGCAGGATTAGCAAGCATGGCTGAGGATGGGACTCACCCGTTTCGACTCGAGGGCCCACTGCAGTCAATGTCACTTCATACAGACTCCAAGTGTTGTGGTTCCTTTTTGATTTAGGGTTTAAATGAACTCAACATTCAAAGTAAAACACCGCAAAAAGCATTGAATGTCACGTGGTTTCACGTGGTTTCGATGAAACTCTGTAAACAGGACCACGCTCACTCAAAACTTACACTAGGATTTCCTTTAAGGGTTTCCTAACGGCAGCTGAGTTTTGTTTTTCTGACTAATCCAAGGCCAACCTCATTCCACAGGTGCTTAGAGTTTGTGAAGAAATTTTCTGAAGCTGTACTTCCAATCACTGTTAACTCATTATGAGAGAAGTGACAAGGACAACAATGGCAATGGTGAAGTGCTGATAAATTATCAACACACGGAAGAGGTTACTGTTTTGCAGAATGTGCTGTTGGTCCAAAGAATCAAAAGCGCATTTTCAGTCCCCTTTTGCGACTTAGCACATGCTTCCTTTCTCTTCTGTCCTGACTCTGCCTATACAGAAGTTTGCTGACACCAATGAGTTCTCCCTACATGCTGAGCTGGACAGCTCTGATATGAGTTTGTGCAGTCACGGGTGGAGATATTGCTTTAGTTAATAAACTGACTTTCTCATGAGACCAACAGCTCTTTCATTGCTGATCTTCTCTGAGCTCAGGCCAGTCTGTAATTACACGTGTAAGTGTAGCTTTAGTCTTGGTCTCTGACTCTGCTTGTCTCTTTCTGTCTGTCTGTCTGTCTGTCTCATGCCAAGTCTAATACTAATCTGGACTTTTAGTGAAAATCTAGTTTTCAAACCCCCAGTCCTGGAGTATGGCTTAGACTTGGGGTGTTAATCTCATCCATTATAGAGCAGTTATGCTTAGGAGTGAGCTGTGGTGCTGTTCTAGTAAGGGAGGGTAGAGGACAACTCAGGACCAGCTGCAGAGGAGGGCAATTAAAAGCCTAAAGGCATTACTTTTCCCTCCTACCTTGAGGAAGGAATGACAATAGGAGCTGTAAGTGCCCTGTTTGGTAGGACTGTTCAATTATATTTGTTCTAGTCTTTCAGTTACCTTTCCTCCTTCCCTGTCCCAAAGCTACTCCAAATGGCCCAACAAGAAGTTAATACTTGTGGAAAGCTTTTCTTTTACAAGAGTCAGCAGAGATCCCATTAGGGACGTGCGCCATTAGATGTATTCCCTCCACCCCTCCAGCCTCCTAAAATGTCATCCTGTGCTGCTGACACTGGGCCCTTGAAGCTGAAGCGAGACCTTTCCTAGCAGCCTCGGTGCAAACAGAAGTGAAGATGAGCTTGCGAGAGTGTCACCATCATCATCAGTGGCTGGTCTGCCAGAGAGCCACTGTAAATGCCCATGTCTAACATTAAGCTATTCTTAAAATAGAAAGAGATTTTGTTGTTGTCCCTTATTGGTTTTGCTTTAATAATGACCAGATGCTATGAGAATCATGTTGTGCTTGTGTAGCTCTTACCCTAAGCTTAGATTTCAAGACAGTAAATAGACAAAACAACTTTTTTAGTGCTACTTGCTCCTGCCCTGGGAAAAAACAGATGTGTTACTGCCTGACAAAGAACAAGAACCCTAAACATTATTCGCAGAGGATTTAAAGCTGCTTAAATAAGAAGCAAAACCAGTTTTCGTTTCTTTTTAAGTTTTCTTAAGCTGTATCTGATTTTTCCTAAAATTCTCAAGGACATGATGATCTTGCTGGAATACTTCCAAGATTTGGCACTTGAGTAGTTTTAAACTGTTTTAAACTGTTTTTACTGTTTTCCATTTACAGCATTAACACATCAATTTTCTTAGAAGTTTTAAGATAGATTTGTTAGCCACATTTTGCACATTGTTTTCTACTTTGAAAATCTCATCACATTTTGGGAAAGAATTACAAATTTGGAGGAAAATTGAAGAACAAAACATTTTTCCTCCTACATATGCAGTGCATTTGATTCTGACCTGTGGGTGTTGAGTCAGGAGTATATGACTTTTCCTGATTCTTTCCAATCATTTTCTAACACTGGGATTTGGATGTTGCTGGTAGACCTAAAGAGTGTATTTTATTCTCAGTGTCACCAGTGAGCATGGGAATTTAGGAGGAACACTAAGCCTAGTGTTGCCCAGCATGGAGACTGGAAGATTCCTTCCCTAGAAGAGCACTTAAAAGTCACAGATCATTATAAAAATCAAGACGGAGATTCACAGACAGCTTGAGATTAGCCTAATTATTATGGCACTTGGAAGCAGATAAATAAAGAAATAGATTTTGCTCATTTAGCTTCTACAGTTATTTGGTTTTGAAGTTTTCCGTGTAGCCACGCAGGCTCAGAACTCCTCGTTTTCAAAAAGAAACTGAAATTCTCACTTAGACAACTTAAATCTAGAAGGTATAGGTTTAGTATGCCAGATAGTATGTAACTTCACAGTAAAGTGATGAGTCAGTGACATCATTCACACGTATTTTAAAAATAGCAACCAGGTAATAGAAAATGAGCTACTGAAGACTGTAATCATCTAGTAGCAATTCGTGATGAAAAATTATTGCCATCTTGTTATGATCCTGAAAATCTTTTTTTTTGCAACTTGTGCTCCTTTGACTTACAACATTTGATGTATCTGTGTATGGATTACAAGACTGGGCAGCAATTGTATCGTGGCATGGTTAGTGGGGAGGATAAGCAAAGAGGTCAACTACACTTCAGGTGCATGCAGCACTGTAATTGAAACATTGCTCAATTCTGATGATGCCAGTAGTGAAAGAAGGCTTCTAAAATGCTGTAGGACACAACTGATGTCAAGTAGCTACTTCGAAAGCGTGTGTAGCTGTCCAGACTCACCTCATCATAAAACTGCCATTTTTCTTCAGTGCTTTTGCCATTTTCAGTTAATCTATAAATCTTTTTTGTTTGATAAATAAGCATCGTGATATGTTTTGTGGTAAGCAGATGGATGGACATGAGATGATCGAGGACTCCGTTAATTTTCTATGGAAAATTCAAATGTTTATGGTACTCCTGCTTAGATGGAAGGAAGGAGGTTTAAGATAAGAATTCAAGAAAGGCAGATGGGACATATGAAATTAAGGTAGATGATCTCTTTTAAGCAGAAGTGGTTAGAAGGCAATTACTATGGGTTTCACAGTACGCTGGGATACCCGGGAACGTTATGTTGGTAACAGGGCAAATTACCTCATGTGTGGGTAGGAGAGTCTGAGGAGAACCAATAAAAATACTATCCTTCAAGTCTGACTTACTGTATCGTGTTTAATCTGCTAAAAGTGACTAAGTGCTACACTCCTTTTCATTGTTTTAATAAGTAGCTCTTACTAGCAGCTTTATGAGTAGCTATTCATACGTTATGGAAGGTATGTTCTGAAGTCAAATGTGAATTTGCTCTTAAGAGCAAAAGCCTCACCGTTTTGACAGAAGGGACTGCACTGACACCCGAATCCATGTTTGCTGACAAGTCGAGTGACAATCTCATCTAGGAGGTCCATCATGAACCCTTCAAAAGCACTTTTATATATCAAAGATTAACCAGCATATCAGCCAAGCCATTTAAAGTTAATAAGATCAAGAGTCTCGGGAAATATTTAGGAGTACATGTGAGCGAAACAGGACCAACAGAGAAGAGCAGATACCAGATGGAATGCTTTATCTCAAATAGGGATTCTTGTTTAGAGACAGTGCGCTTGGAAGATGTGTCTTGTCCAGGGTGCCAGGGGTCTGGTGGTCATGAAAATGGTGTTGCTAGCCCTGCTTTTCATGCCTGGTATCTTCTGGCTGAATGAAACACAATGAGGGTCCAAAATTTAAAAAAAGCTGCATATTAAAGCACATTATTGTTTTTGTTCCTTGCATTTGTTTCTGGATCTAGAGATTAGCTTTTTGTCAAGTCTTTCTTGGCATTGAAAGTGATTTCAGAAAGGTCTGGCAAATACAGGGTGCTTTTCTCCAAAGGGAAAATGTAATTACAAAATATTAAATAGTTCTCAATTAAGTTCTCCACACAGGTTTTAAAGTCCTCAGGAACCTGCAGTCTTCACTAAGATGCAACGGTCTAGTTGTAAGCTGGTAATACAAAATACGTATTTAAAAAAAATCTCTTAACGCAAATGTTAACCAGAGCCTCTATAAGTGGGCTGGAAGTCCAGGACTCAGGTTTCACTCCAGACTTGTCACTCAGAGCCTCATTACTTATTTTCTGCCTACAACCCTCAAAACCAAATAGCATTTCTGTGCTGATGGGGTACTGAGAAAATCCGAGTGGAAAGAAACGATCAGAAGGTCGCACCCTAAAAATAAAGCATAGATAAACAAGGCTTAACAACTGTAGTGGACTAGTGGTTGGTGACACCATGTGAATGTTTGCAGAATACAGAGTTCATGTTACCACTGAGTATTTTAATCCTAATGTTTTCAATAAAAGGTCAGTGGGGTTTTAGAAGGGGAAAAAAGCCCTATGAAGGGGGATCTTTCTCACTTCTTACTAATCTGAGCATATTACTGTTTTGTTGGAGGCCAAAACCTGTCTGGGGAGATTTCAGAGCCAAGTGGATGCTACATGGCACAGGAAGCAAAGGAATGCTTTATCCAGTCCCCTTTCCTCATTCAATCCTTACCTGGGACTCTCATATCCTGTATCTGTGGCAGCTCTAAAGGAGTGCTGATTGACAGAGGAAGGGAAATTGAGCATGACCAACCTTTGGTTCCTTTCCCTCTCAGTACTAGAATAGTAAGACAACAAGAGGAACACCGAGGATCTCTAAAGGCAACAGAAAAAGAGCAAAAGCAGAAGTGCAGCAGGGTGCAGAGCAGATTCAGGAAAATGACGTAAGGGTGGGTACAAAGTGACTGCCATGGCTAACTCCATTAATAACAGCAGCAGTATTGACACCCATAATGGTGTGGTATAATATACTCTCAGAATCAGAGAGCAGGGTGTTTTATGGGTAAGCAATCCATCCCTGTGCTTGGCCCAAGGGTGGCTATTGCAATTGTATAGTGACCCACTGGTAGCCAAAGAGTACACTACAACGAGCAAACGTACTTAAGCTGGGTGAGAATTCGAGGAGCTGTGGTTCGTGGTGCCATTCAGGACTGGATAGCAGCTCACCTGCTAAGGGTTCTACCTTCCTTAAGTTAAGCAAAAATGTAAATACACTTATAAAACATATTTTGAAAGGCTTTTTGTCCAGCACTGATATAAGTTTTGCAGTTATCAAGCAGAATATTTTATTTAAGTAAAATAAATGTGCTTCAGAGGTCTAAAATAATAGTGTCTTTGATTAACACACTTGCCTTACTCTCTTACTCATCATGTTAATTCTCTTCTCCGTAGTTGTTTTTATTCTTGAAAATACTGATTTCAGTTGCTGGTATCTATTTTGCATTTGTATTATTTGTATTTTAAAGAATACAATATAAAGATAGAAGCTCAACTAACCCCAAAATGTGTGTTCACCTGCATGTTATGGAAAAGATGATAAATGTAGAACTCTGTAAAGTCAGAAATTCTGTCATAATGAGTTAAATGTATACATAAGAGACATTCATAATTATCAGTTTAGGACTGTAAAACCGGAAGGAAGTGAAGAATATTATATATAAAAATCTTATTTAAAAGTAAAAATAGTTATCTTTAAAAAACATTTTCATCTGTCTTGATTAATTTATGTCCTTAGTAACCATGGGCCACATGTATACAGAAGCTCTGCAGTAACTTTTCTCATATCCAAATTTATGCACTTCCTCAAAAAATGGAGAAATGACTACTGGACCAAGTCAGCCAAAGTTTAAAATGCAGAAATATTTTGAGGTTCAGAACTAGCTTATGGCCATATGGTTAACAAATGAGAAGCTTGCAATTTCTTGACACCGTCTGCATTAGCAGGTGCAAAGACAGTCAGAAGAAATGGTAGATTTTTTAGAATTGGGGACAATCTAGCAAAAAATGCTATTCAAAATGTTGTAATCCAGTCATATTGTTTTAATTGGGCAACATGGCATTGTGATAACAGATGGCAGCTCCATTTGAACAGATTCAGCCAGACTGATAGCATGCTGCCCTGGCTCCTCTGAATGGAAAGCTACGCGCTTCCAGTTTACATTGCAATAGCTTCATTCAGATTTCACACTTGGATAGACACTGTGCCATTACGAAAGCAAATACCATCTAAGGCTCTATGTATTAGTGTATGGAGATTTCATGGTAGTTTCCATTGCTAAAGTGTCAAGTTAGTTGGAGCTGTAATAGCTGAGCTGCTTTAGAGTTAAGACATCACTGCTGGTAGCTGTCTACCCCACCCCCAGCCAAAGGTTACAGGTCCTGGGTCGAAGTTAGCAGACATGACATGCCTATATCTTAACTACTCCATCTAGCTGGTGCCAGCTGACATCCATCTTCCACAGTGGTTTATCCTCGGACACCGGGCTTTTTCAGCGGAAGTGCTACACATGTTCCCCTCTACTGACTCTGTGGTAACTCTTGGCAGACAAATGGGATGGACAGCTGGAGGCAGAAACATCTTTAATTTCAGAAGGATTCGCCAGAACTTGGTTCTCAAAATTCTACATGTTAATAGCTTCCTTCTACAGGGACAAAAGCAGTTTCTAAGCCAGTGGATAGCTAATGTAGTGTTGCCACTTTCAAGAGGGAAATATGTGCGTGGGGAACTCTGCCAAAACATGCAGGAACATCAGCTACTATGTTCTCCATAACCCTCTTCATATCTGTGCACTCCACAAAACGGCAAAGTGCAGGAGAGGTGGAACACAAATTGTCTCACCCTACCCCAAGGGCTATACGCCCCTTGGGATACGAAAGCCTCAGCCGTTTGCTTCCTCCTAACAGTAATGATTCAGGGTGCGGGGGGGAACCAAATGCGAACAGACTCTGGCTGCCTCCTGTGCTCTGTGTGCTTTCTCGCTCCCTTGCTGACCCTCTTAAGAACAATTGTAGTCCAGCTGAAGTTTTTCCTGGCTCTTGCCCGATTTAACAGATGTTTAATAATAGTTCTGGATCACTACTTACATGCTGAACAGTTTTCTGTGAATCTGAAAAATTTCTAGAGAAAAAAGACTACGTAGGGAGGTGGTGAGGGAAAAAACCGAAAACAAACATGCAAAGCTCCCAAAACACAGAAAAGATTTTAATTCTCAGGGTGTATACATCTGGTCAGCAACAATTCAACTGCTTCCGGAGTGACTTTCTTAATTTCTCAGTACTTGAAATGGTTTTGTAGTACACTTGGCAGGCACCACTGTGCAGAAGGCCATGATGTACAAAACCACTTAATTCCAAACAGCAGGCTTTATCTATCTCAGCTGGCCCTTATATGGCCCCCAACATTATAGTAGCTAAGCTCCTCACAATCTTTTTGGTATTTATCCTCAACACTTTAGTTAAATATAGAAGATATACTCTGCACTGTTCCTTAAGGAGGGTCTCCAGCATGGCTATGGACATGACACTCTCCCTCTTCTCGTGTCTTCGTATCTATCTTGTAAAGCTATAAAGGTTCAGGCAGCTGCTGACACCCTGCCTGACCATAACAAGCCACAGAACTAAAGCCGTTAGGTGATACACTGTGTACTTTAAAGGTGACTGTCCAGAGTCCAGGGGCTCTGTTCCAGGGGCTGCACTTTCAGACCTGCTGCCCACAGCCTCTCATCCAACTAGAGATCACTATAGTGAAGACTGAGGTTCCTTACTAGTCAATGGAGAGTGGTAGACAGTTTTAGGGCAGGAATCATCTGCTTAAAGAGCAGATGAATCATGCTGTGCAGTGCCTGTTCCTCTTCACTGGCTGTAGAAAGTCTAGACAACGATTTGGACAGGGAACTCTGCATCTGCTCAAACTCATGCCCTATTCTGATCATGAAAGCTGCCATCAAAAGACAATACAAGCGCTCCCAGACTAAAACCAAGACCTGCAGAGGTTGTCAGTCACCTAAACCAAACTACAGTCGATAGGTACTCCTAGGTATCTTTGAAGATGTCTGTGGCAAAGTGATTTGTTTGAGGTCTCACACAGTACAGACACAAAGTCTGCATCTCACAAGCCTCAGGTCAAAGTGTTGTCTATTGATCTGTCTTCCCGACCAGTCTGGTGGAAATGAATAAACATTATAATTGCCACAAATTCAGATGCTGCATACAGAAGGTCTTTTTGTTAAATAAAACAGTCTTAATGATGAATTACAGGAAGGAAAGGAAATCATGTATGATCATGCAATCATGCCTATGGAGAAGTCAGGCAAGAGGGTTTGAAGCTATCCTTATCTTCCAATGTCCTATGAAAACATCATCTTTAAAGCTTCCTTAAAAATTACTCTTGTGGTGAGAGGAGGCCATATGCAGGCTACTGGATACAGAAATGTGGGTTTTACTCTGCTTCTCAATTTGCGTAATTTATACTGTCTTTGAAATGGGGATTTTGTTGTGTTGCTATGTGACTTCCCAGCTGTCTTCCCCATTCTACACAGGGTCTTTCTGCTTGAAGCTGGTCAACTACATTACCTCCCTTTTTACTTGCAAAGTGCAAAGGCACATGCCTGAGAAACAAGGGACAAAATACGTGTACGAGATTAGGGAAAAAAAGCCATTGTTTTAACTGCTGTTTAGACACTCAGCTTTCACTTAAAAAAAAAAAACCCTCCAAAAATTATGATCATAAAGAAGATCATTAAAATGTGAGGGGAGTATAACAGGTGTGTTAACTGTCCCATTAGCTGTCACATCATACTGAAGATGATGTTTTTTGAAGGACGATACGTTGTTATTTCATCATTTATTCAAAGTAACAAAAGAAAGAAAAGGAAAAAATTATTATTGTGGTGACTTGTCAGAAATATTCCTGGACATCAAGGATGGGAAAGAGGGAGAGATGAGACAGAGAACAAAGAGACATTGCCAGAGGTGGATCTGAGGATGTTCCTAGTTAGGAGAGATTAATCTATTGCTGACTAAAATGCTATGAAAGAATCAAAAGAAAACCACTTTAGTTCCTATTTCATAGTCTGTAATTCTTGTTCAGCTAATTTTCCATTGTGCTCTATCAAACAGATTTTCCACCAGTTCAGCTCAGAAGATGAGAACTTCCTCTGGGCTTTTTGGCACTTTCGGCTTTGTCACGACCTTTGGCAGAACCAGGGAGTGCCAGGTAGTTGTAGCTGGGTATGAATTCATAGGCAGCACTGTATCTGCTGCACGGAGGTCACAACCAGCCTGTTCTCAATCAATCAGCTCTGACAGCCCAGCCAACTTCAAGACAAAACAAAGCCAATATCAAAACATGCCAGGGTTGGGAAGGTAACATTTTCACCCTTTATAAAAGTTTGGCTCTAAAAGCCTAGAGATTGCAACTACTGGCTTGTAGAGGACAGATAAATGTTTGACTCACTTACACAAAACACGAGAAGCGGCCAGACTCAAATAGCTGAAGCAGTCTCAGGTCCCACAGGTGGGAGCCTGGCATTTAGAACACCAGGTCCCACAAGCATACTCTTTGCATCTGAACTGTTCCTAGAAGATGCCATTTTTGTAACGCAAAAAAGGAGATGCATTTCCCTACATACTACATACGGTTGTCGTTCCTATCACTTATGTTTGTAGGAAAGGACACTAACTTTTCGTCGTTTCATTGGCGAGGTAGATATACAATAAATTACAGATACTTTGTAAGCTTTTGTTAGTATTACCATTCAGTTTGTAAAATTTCCCTCGGACAAAGGCTCCCCTGTCTTTCTGTGGTAGTTAGTAGAAAAGGAAGTATCAACGAATTTTACCACAGTGAAAACAGAATCAAGACATCATGTATTAGCCACCTAATAACGAATGAGATTACATAAAACTGGTTTCAAACTTAGTTTATGTTGTTTTAATTCCACTGACTCCAGAAAATATTTATGCAGGTAGCAGGGAACAGGATCAGTCTCCTACTCTAAACGTGAGAAAATGACAGTGCTCGAATTGTAGTTTACACCACTTGAAATTAACCATAAACAGTTAGATACTTTTCTAAAAGATTCAAGAAAGAACAAGTTTAACTTCTCTGTTGTAAAAGATGACATTCAGTTCATTTTCCATCCTCCTCTTTTGAAAGACAGTGGAAAAAATGAACAGGCTTTTCGCAAAACTTGGCTTCTGACAAACTGGCAGCAGTTGCTGCACCACTGAAACACATTCATAAGTGCTGGCTGCTTCCTCCCTGGAGGAATGCCAGTAAAGTACCCACCCTGGCGTCTCCCTTTCCACTTACACCAATTCCACACTCTTGGGTCTTGCTGACATACATCAAAATTCACTCTGAAGTAGGCCTTTTGTGCCATCCCAACTAACCCTGAATCGAGGCAAATAAGGCTCACACCAGTCCATCTGTGTTGTATCTGTGGCTTCAGATATCAGGCAGGTACGTTCTGATCTTCAGCTATATTTACAGGATACGAAAATAAGTGTAAAGAGGTAAACCACAGTAAAAACTAGCATATCCCTAATGCCTATCATCCAAGGAGCTCAGAAGTTCTTTGTAATCAGAAGAAACAACGCCTCTTCCTTAACCTGTTAATTTTACTTCAGTGCATCCTTGTTATTCCAATAATCTTCTCATGTAAATGAGAGCAAAGCTAAAGCTTTTTGTGAACACAGGCAATAATTTGCATTTCCATAAATCTGTTTCTAATCCTTTTTTAATACTGAACTGTATCAGTAAACACAGACAGCTGTTGATACGTATAGACTCATTCCACCCATGCTATGAGCTAGTCAGATGTTGAGCAGTTCTCACTTGGGAGTTCGAGTTAATGGGCACAATGCTTAAGTTAACAGACTGCTTCTCCTTCTGGGACATGCGCATCCCTAACCACCACACCCTGATGTATCCCCCTGCCCAGAGGTGTCCAAACAGGACAGGGAGGAGACTGTGTGGCGTGAGACCTTCATGGAGGTTTGCACCCTTCCCAAAGATTCTTTTTACTGGACAGGATGATCTTTACTGCTGTTGTTGTTATTGCTGTTGTTGTTTTACTTATTAGTTATTAGCAGTGATGTTTGCTCCGTGGACCCAGCAAGAATCACGCCTATAATGGCGTAGGCACTGTAGTTACACAAAATATAAGCGCACACACACTTAGGCTTCATTTTGTAAACTAGGCTATGTGCACCAGAATTCTTAGGATGCATTGACATCTTGTGGGCAAAAAGAATATAACATATCAGGACCTGCTGCCGGGCTACCTTGCGGGAACATGAACACAGTACTTGAGGATATACATAAGCTAAGTTCAAATTATCTAGCTTGCTGCTCAGAAGATTGTACTCAGAGTAGTATGGACTCCTTCTGAAGGAAAACGTGAATATTTGTCTAGCTTGTTTGGATATTCTTGCAGTCTGCAATGATTTCTGTGCTGCTGCAACTGGACTTCTACTTGTACCTGAGGTACTGTGGGTGATCTAAGTTGGACACTACTATACAAGAAGATTCCAGCAGCAACGGCAGTGCTCAGGTGCTCAGTGTGTAGAAGCCTAAAAAGATGCAGAGCTGTAACATCTTCATGATGGAATAGCCAGCTAAGGCAAAGACTTCAGTTCAGTCCCGGTGGAATGGCAGACCAGCATGGTTCTTTGCAACAAAGAAATTTTACTTAAGGAAATCGGTTTTTTCCCCCATCACTATTATTTCCTTCCTCTCATGCATTTGTTCCTCCACTCTCTGTGGAGGGTATCTCCAGGAAATAAAAGGGAACAGAGCAAAGTAGATTGTAGTTGCTCCACGCCAGCTGCATTTGCAGGCCTTCACTTTAAACAATCCGTTTTAAAGGGCTCTTTTGCACCAGCACGACTTATCTGATCTCACGACAAACGAGCCAGCCTTGAGTTACTATATTACCATATGGATCTTCTGCCGTGACACAACCTAGAGTAAGATTTTTTTGAAATTTTTTTCCCCCAAAAGAGTCGTTGACAAGCTGTAGCCCTGGGAGAGACTGATCAGCAGCCTGCTGAGAAGAGTTACAAAGTGCTGGCTCCTTATTTTTGTTTCTCTTTGCATCTCTATCTTAAAAATATCTAAAACTAAGTCTAATACTTTTGTAACAAAGCCTATCCATGGGATTAATTGCCGGAGCTGTGATAAACAATTGGTGGGAAAAGCAGGTTGCTGACTCACCAGAGAGCCACAACAGAAACAGTTTTACCGTAAGATGGGCGCTGAGATTGGATGCACTGAATGGTTTATACGATAAGCAATAGGAAACCCTAGGTCTTGCATACTGCTTTCATTGGCAAAAACCCCGTATCTCAAAGCATTTTTATCCACGGCATGGTATCAGGGTTATTACTGGGGCCATCCTTGTTTTACCAATGTCAAGACTCAACGTGGAGACATGGCGATTTGCCTAGAATCATCCAGAACGCTAGTGTCAAAGAGAAATAGCATCCACGGCATCTCATTTCTTCTAAGTGTTCCATTACACTCACTGTTGCCCTTCCAGTGCCACGTCTTGCACAGGAAGAACATATTCCTTCTTTTGGCCCCCGCTTGATGCTTTGCGATCATTTCCAGCGTATCTCACTATTAGTCTGAGTTCTCATAGGCGAAGCACAAATAGCCAGCAGATCTGTGCTTCTAAGTAGAACATTTTGCATTGCAGCTGGGGAACATGCTAAACCCCATTTCCTAGCATCTCAATCAAGGTTTCGCTTGTTATATGATCTGAACGTCCAGACTGTATTTATCCAAGACCATAACCTCCCCTGTGTCCCGTAACCCGATGCCGTCTCACCACGCAGTCAAGATGCCACGATCGCAACAGGTTTGTGTTCAGTCACTTTCTGAACTGTTTGTTTTTGCAAACTTTGCTTGAGTTTTGCTGAGAAACCGTATTTAGTGCTGTTCTCTTTGAGCTACTGGGTTCAATCAGATGTTAAAATCAAAGGAAAGATTGAGAGCGCAGTAAAGTGTGGAAGGGAAGTTTCAAAGGATTGATTAGTCAAGCAAGCTACAGAGATTTCCTGCAAAGCAACATTTCAGAATTTCCAACTCTGTAGTAGAAAACCTAGGGGGAAAAGGAAACCAAACCCCAAACAAACTGGCTTTTTAGAGTTCAAAGTAGAAATCATGTTTCTCAGTCACTGCTAGTTACCATCACTTTGCCTGTACAATCACAAGCAACTGAAATACTTTAGTAAAAGAGGCTGCAGTTAATACGGTACCCAGGAAGAGGAATTAGACAGTTTTAGGGCTAGCTTTCTTATTGAGTTATTAAGTTTGCTATTAATGTTATTATGGCTAATTAATCTAGGCGCAATACTAAACTGATAAACTTAAATTGCTTTCAGGATCTGAAATGATATCTTTCCATGGTGCTTTACCGTACCAGATGGCCACAGCAGATTCCCACTGGGGTGTTCTCTGTTGTGTGGAATTTACATGTTTTTAAGATATTATAGTACCTAGCCAGTATCTGTGTAGTTTCCAAACAAAACCAGTGTCAACCTACTAAAATTCTGAGTTTAATCCTGGAACATGGCACTGCCTCAATCGCAGGCACTGCCTCAATCACAGGCACATATTTTTGAGTTTTTTTGGTTTGTAAAGGCTTTTAGGTCTTTTTATTCACAGTAGCTTGGATTTGAAGTTTTTGGTAGGAGAGTTCAAGGTTTGTAAAACACCTGTAATGCCAATTTGCAAATGCGTTGGGAGAGTCAAATCAGTTACTTAAAGCATTTTTAAATTTAAACAAATGTATTTATTGAAAACACCTAATTTAGTCTCTGTTTTCTTTCATTGACTTTTGTATCTTTCACTGCCTAATTTTTCTTTTTTTTTACTCTTCTTTTGGTGGAAAAGTTTAACAGCTGGCAATATAAGCATTCTCCATGGTGTACAGAAGTTGTCCTGGGATAATAGCAAAGGCAGCACAAATTTCTTGTAGTAAGGATAGAATAACAGGACAGTTGGTCACCTTAAAAACATTGCCTGATGTTCACAGCTTGTGGGACTGGGTCTGCACCCTCCACCACTGCGACTGCACCCAAAGCTGTTGGTGTTTGGTAAGTAGCTTTCTACTTAGCTTTCTAAAGAAACGAGGTCAGTGTGACAGCACACTGCATCCATCTGCGAGGTTTCCTTCTTCTCTCAGCAACTTTGTAAAGGCATAATGACACAAGTTCATGAATATGGATAGAGCAGTAGAGGAGAGAGACCTAAACCAGTGCTCCCACTGAGAGAAGAGCAGGCAGAAGCGAGCACACTGTAGCCACTTACGGCGTCAACAGCTAGACATTGCATGCAGTTAAGGTGAGCTTTGAATCAGCCTTAATAGATGTGGCCATCAGAGTCCCTCAGAAGGAACTGGAAGAGTTGGGCAGGGGACAAAGAACTGCCATGGGAAGTGGAAGGAGCTGAAAAGGAGGTAGATTGCACATGAGTGGTACAGGCTGAGAGGAAGCAAGGCTTCTTTAGCTCCCTGGATCATCGAATAACTGCCTGGTTCCGGTCCCAGTCCGTGTAAAGCATGTGAAGTTTCGTGGCCTGTGCTACTGCAGGAGGTCAGAGCTGGTGACGGTTCTCCCTGCTGTTAAATGTCCATGAATTGTGGCTGTTTGGTCTTTTGCGGTTGCACAGAAGACATAAGAAAGCAAACAAGGTGATTTCCAATCTGACAAATCTTTGCTCCTGCTTCTACAGCAGTGAGGGATGTTAGGTCAGAGCAAGTGTTTTAGGGTCATTGCTTTTTCGGTTGCTTTAGAATGCCTCACTAGTGTACCTTAGTGACAGTGTTCTTCACAAAGGAAAGACGGCTAACGCCGTGATGTTAGCCTTACTAGGGCTGACAGGCATGCCAGTTAGTGCCATATGTGATTTTGTGGGGAAGACATCTGTTATCACTGGGAAGTGTATTGAGCTTACTAAACTCTCCCCGAAACAGCCATCAGCCCATAAAGAGTATTGGCAGTCAAGCTCGAGTGGACAACTGAGTCTTTATTTGATACAGCAAGACAGACATAATGGATGATAAGGAATAATTCATCCTTAATTTTAAATACCACACAGACTACCTTTTCTCACTTTCAAATTTCCAGATTTTTGTCTCACAACCAATCATGCTAATTATTAAAAAAAGTCGTGATATTTTAAGTCAAACTTCCCAGAACTGATTATTAGCTGATAGGCAATCTCAGGCACTGTTAATGGCTGCAAGACTGTGTATGTCCAGCCTGTGCCAAATACAAACAGAGTCTCGACAGATCCAAGCTGCAAACGAGAGCATACGTACTCTGACATCAAAGGAGAAACTTATAGAAACTCAGTGCCTAGGAGTTAAGAATCAGACCCCCCAAAACTTTTAGAAAGTCTGTGCTGTGCATAGCTGGATGTAGTTCCTCTGTCCGCTGCCTTGCCATGTCTCTGCAAATAAGGGATCCCCAAATGGTAACTCAGCTCTCCAGGACATCAATAAGAATACAACGCTGCATCGTATTTTGCATTTCTAGAGGTTAAGGTTGGGTAAGTCCATTGTCTCCCTAAATCTCTGGGCTGGCCTCAAGTCTCTGGAAAGAAAATTGGGCTGCTGCTAGGAAAAAAGGCTAAGCTGCTCAGAATTAGGGTTTATTCCTGGCATTAACACAAACTCCATATCTAACAAATATCTAACAAATCATGTATTTGTTTCTTTGCGCCCCAACTTCTCTGCCTATGAAAATGAAGCTAGTAACTCCTTACCCACTCTCAAAGTGCTTAGAGAATTAATTTACATCTAAAGAGCTTTGAGCTCCTATGACAGGAATCATTACAGAAATATGAAATGTTCTTGTTATTTTTCCAGGGAAATAAAAGTATCCAGTCACTCAGCCAATTGGCAAGACACTTCAGATGCTTTTGACTGTGGATATCTCTGTTTTCCAGGCTTCAGAAGGGTATGTCCAACACCTGATAGCTAGGTTTGGTTTCCCTTCTCTAAAATGAATGATAGCTGTGTTTTTAAATAGAGATAAGGGGCAAGGGGACAGCGAAGGATAATGGCAGCAGTTTGGGCTGTCTCTTTTGGCTTGGCCTCAGCCCTCTTATCTCACCTAATGGCAGAGAGAGTGCCAATGTTTATTTGGCCATTCTCATTCACCAGCTGCTCCTGTACCATGGTGTTTTTCTTCCCAGATGGCAGCACGATGTTCCATGATAAAACTGACACAAAAAACAATGCAAAATTTGTCTAAGAGACGTTCAGCAAGCATGAGAAAAACAGCTGATATCTTTCAGAGCTAGCCAAGTTGCCTGACCTTGATGCCAGAGTAATTATGGTCTGATTTGAACAGAGGGTAAGAAAAGAAAAGGCTCTGCCAGATTTATCAGGTATGTTTCTGGAAGAGGAAAAAAAAAAAAAAATTAAAACTCCTCTCCACTTTTTGGCTCTGTGACAAAATCGATTGCTGCAATCTGAAAAAGCTCCCAGAAGTCCCATATATTAGCAGGTCTTGTGACCTATTACATGCTGGCTAATTAATGCCCTTCTAGATACATATTTTATTTAATTATATTGTGATCTCATTCAAAGGAACACTGCGATGATATAGACAGCTGTATTTTCCTGCGTTTCATCTTTCATTTGTCAATATTTAGAAGAATTGAATAGAGATTTAATATTTAAACAATATTTATGTTTTTAAAAATAAATATTCTCTCCAAACTCCTAGTTAAATTATTACGGAAGACATGTAATGAAATTGTTTGCTTTATTAATCTAATCTCTCTGAAAGCAAGGTATTTTATCCCTGCCAGACAGTACACACATGTATACAATTCTTTTTGTCCTGCTTTAAGATCTAACGACTTCAAAATCTAATTACTTTAGAATTATGCCTTTTTAATGATCCTTAAAAATAACCAAAAATACTACGTTACTTAAATGATGAACCCTGCCAAAAATCTCCCTTTTACATCTTGCAATGGCAATACACTGAAATACATTTTTTCGTGTGGATTTCCTGTTTTCTTGTGTCCTGATCTTAAAGTGAAGTTATTCATGCCAAATTCTGAATAGCTATATATACTTGAGGATCCAACTGCAAGACTAGGATCTTCAATTAGAGGTTCTGCAGATGAGAGACATCTTCTTCAGCCCCGATGCTATGACCTCTTACCTGCTCAACGTATCTCTTACTCACCAGCTACTCCAGGCTGATGCTCACTAGTGGAGATGCATGCACTCACACGCCTGTCTGACAGGCACCCCGCACTGGTGGGTCGCCCTGAGCACCAGCACTGTCCAATACCCCTGTCTGAACCCTGGGCCCCCTACTCACTCACTATTTCCCCCTCAAGGTTGATAGCAAATTACACATGTGTACCCCTACTCGCGCCTGGTTTAGCGAAGATACAAACACTTCTCCCTGCCCCCCGATGACACCAGGCACAGGGGCTGTGACTCCAGCCACCAGTGCTAAGAACCTTACTCACTTCACTCATCCTGGTTCCTCCAGTAGCTGGCACTCAGGACACACGGTTCCCATCCCAGCAGCTGGCACTGAGGTCCCTGCTTTCTCCAGTTGCTGCACCACAGGTGAGGGGCACCTACACCCGTGGTCTGACTGCAGCTGGTGGCACCAAATCCACTCTAAGCCTGTTCCCTCAGTAGCTGCCACTTAGCTCATGCAGCACACACACACTCACGGGGAACAGAGTGAGATTACACACAGAGATAGTTAAGAAAGTACCTGATAAGAGGAGAGGCCAGACTGCAGTGATCAGGTGCAGCACTCGGTCAGACAAGTGTGCTGAGAAGCAACAATTTACATGCGGCAGGCCCCTTTTACACCCTTTTTGGTCTATTCCAGCCTTCGTTCCTCCCCATTTCCCTTTCCCTAAACATTCCTGCATGAATTTTGCATGTTCATCTTGTTTCCTCCTCCTTCTCAGTCCAAGTTGTCTCGTTCTAACATGACGCCTCGTAGTTTCTTCATGGCCCATCAGTTAGTGACTGGAGAATTCTGGCATTTGGTTCTGAATACTTTGGTCTTTGACTGAATAACCTTCGTGAAGGAGATGCTCTCACCTTCCAAATAGCCTTACAACAGCGACTCTCTTTCTTTTAAAGACAGACAGGATTTCCCACATGCTGCTTATTACCTTCTTGAAACAGAGCAATTAACAGCTGCCCTCTTGTGTTTTTAAGGGAGCGGTGAGAATCAAATAAATTGGAAGTACTAAAGTCAGAAAAGTAAAATTCATATTTTACTTTAATAAAATACCATGCAATAAAAAAGAATTATTCTGAAGATAATTCAAAGTTCCTCACTGAATTTTTACACATTTTGGTTCAAACTCCTCTAATTGATATGGTTAACCTCTTCCACTTCACCTACAAGTCAATACTGAGGAATGCTGAAGAGGACTGCAGGAGCAGTGAGCCTGCAGAAGGAAACAGAGCCCATGCTCTGCCAGTTGCTCCATGGGGGCTTGTCAGATGGGAGCGGAACAGTTCAGGGTTTCACTTTCTGCCTGTGGCAGACTGCGGTTTAGCGGCTGCAGAGAGCACAGCTAAAGGTCACGGTGCTCATGTTTGGCTCACGTGTGGTCCCTGAGCTAGGCGTCGCTAAATGAAAAAACCCACAACTTTCTCTCATTTGAGTTAAAGAGCCAGGATTTTTGTTGTGGAAACGATAGCAGTTGCACAACTTTACATGTAGGCTAGTCTTTATGACAATGACAGAGAGACTTAGGCCGTGGGTGCGTGCTCCCTTCTAGCTCCATCTCTGCCGAAGAAATGGCAGTTCCCTCCTGATTATCACTGCCCTCTGCTGATTACCCTGTCCTCCTCAGATCCGCCAACTGAGCACTCCTGTGCTGGAGCACTTCCCATTCCCATGAGAACACGCTACCTGACCGCAGCTATCTTGGCATATGAGGGAGTCCTCGTATCAGTAATTTAGGTGATACATCTGAGGGACAGGTAACACGCAGTAAGAGATAATAATGAAGAGACTGTAGAAATAGCGCTCTTCGGCTGACACTGGGAAAAGATTGATTGTGTCAGTATAGATTACAGGAAGAGTTCATTTACCGTGATGGCAAAGAGGATGACGTTATCTCAGTTGCGCTAAGGCTTTCAGCCTTGTATGGCCCAGAGGTGGGTACTGAAGGTACTGAAGAATTAGGAAAAGTTTTCTAAAGGTGCTAGGACAACAGTCCCTGGTTCCTGGCTTTCTGATTTACTGAATGTTGCCCAGGCTAGAAGGAATTATGTGGGAAAACTTTACTCTCTCAGTTTTCTCCAGTCACTTTATTTCCAGTAAATGCCAGTCAAAACAATAAAAATTTACCACATAAGCCTCTTCATCATCCCCAAACTGAGCTTTTGGGAAGGGAACCAGCACAGATAGGTCATTGCAGAAATCACCATTCATGGAGTGTGGCTTCTCTAGCAGAAAAAAAAAAAGAGGTCATTCCCTTTAAAAAAAAAATGGATTCACTTTGCAGATACTTTCCTTAGAACATCTGTATCATTAACTTGTGCTTATAAGATTTCTCGTAAGAATCTGCAAAGCCGTCTGTGCAGGCCCCGACTGGCACAGTACTAACCTCACTCTCAGCACCGCCACCCAGTTACGTACCACAGTTACGTACCACTTCAAACACTAGCACCTAAGCACAACGACAGGGATAGAAAACAGTGAATATTTGCAAAAATCTGTGATTCTAGTAGGAAGGTATTCAAATATTAAAATAAAATCTCTGAGATCCTTGGATTATCACCTAAATCTGTGTATCTCCTTATATAATAAAGAGCAATGCACCAGTGAGAAAAAAGGCTAAATGCATCAGGTAGTTTATGTATTATTTGTTCCATTCTGTTGCACAGCTTTTTATGTTTTAGTGACACTCAAGCTATCAGATGCCTCACAAAAAAAATCTCCCTCATATATTTTCTATCTGTACTACTGCAATTTAATGGTGATACCAGCCAACATGAACTTTTTGCCACCTCTTGTTGTTGACTAGACTCTGGACGGAATATTTTAGCCAAACATCGTAAACTTTTAATTTTGCATATCTTTATCAGCGGAACAAAATAAAACAATGAAAAGTCAGCAGAGTAACCGAAGCGCATTTTCAGACTGTTTGACGTACAACAGCCTTTTTCCCTGGCTCGCTAGCCTCGAGGAGGGGTGTTCTACCACACGATAAAATGTGCATCAGCTCCCTCTCTAAAAGCACATTCTTCTTTGGAGAGCTGACAAGGGCCACTTATCTTGTGCCATAATTCTGTCTGTGCCAGATTCATAAATGAAGTGGTGTTTCACCCTAGACTAAGTGAGTGAGTTAGATGTACTTTCCTGGAGGAAAATCAAATCTCCTAAGGCAATGAAAGAGTTAACAAGGTCATAGGATTTGCCAAGCATCATGATGTAATTCTTTGAGTCTAGTCATCCCGGAATGACTTAAGGCTCTGGACAATGTCCTTTTTCTTGAGATTCCAGCAAAATCAGAGGACTGTCTCTGTAAACAAGATTAAGCAGTAGCTGACTTAATGAAAACTTGCTGCTAATTCAGGAAGTCATTCCAAGTTACTGTGGATTTCCCAGATTCTCTATTCCTTTCAATACAAATGACAATCTTTTAACTAATATTATGGTTTAGATCACATTTATGCTTAAAAAACCCCACTGTAAAAGCAACTTCTTACTCAATTGATCCATTCACTGGAGTGCCAAAAATACAGAGTTTTTTCCCCTTTTCAGAACTGCTCGGCAAAGGAAAAGAATCACAGCAGCTCCTGCGGCTCATACATCACTGGAATTGTCAAGCAGGAACTAAATGTAACTGGTATGTTAAAAGTCACCTAGTGAAATAACCTTTAAAGCTGCACATAAAGCAAAGACTTCAGTTTCCAGACTGGCAAAAGCCTTGTTTCACATCAACATTAAAAAACATTGATTTTCTTTTTCACATAGACCTCAAATTAATCACTGCTCTATTCAGTTCAGATATGTAACAAAGGAGATTCGCTTCTAAACAAGATTTTGTTCTCCCTTTTCCTAGAAGACCCTTCCTGACAGCATTGCTTTAGCGCAATTCTGTCATAAGATGTGCTAAGGAACAGTGTTTATATTTAGAAATAACTATTTATTTGTTACGTTTTTAATCTTCTGCATTCACCCATGAATGCCCACTGTAAACTTGGTATCCAATCTCATAGTTTGAAAGTAAAATTATTGATTATGCAAGCAGAAAGTTATTATAAAGACAGTTACGGAACCAGAAATATCTTTGGTAATTTATCTTCGCACAACACGGGTGTTTGCTTTGTCCTAATTTTGACATCTCCGCTTTGATTCTATGCAAAATGGCTTTCTTACCTTCTTTTTATTTCACATGAAGCACTTAATTTGTCAGAGTTGCGGGTAATCTTTGACCCCTGTAGAAATCTCAAAAGTCTTGAAAGGTTCCCTTAGGGCCAGCTCCTGAATGTGTAATTCTCAGCTCCTGGACATATCATAGCACACCGTATACGCTCACAGAAACTTAATTCAGTTGTCAGAGATCAGGATTTCCAAGTTTTGGTAGTAATTACCTTTCTGAGCCCATACAGCAAAATGAATGAGACATAACATCTGTTTTCTGGTTTCTTAAGTAAACTTGTATCGAGTGAATTCAATTATTGATTAACTGTTCAAGTCAATGAGACATCACATTTTTCAAAGTCAGAAATTATTACGATTTCCATTGAGCCTGTGATCTAATTAGAACTGAGTGGAAAAGATTTTCTCAGCCTGTTAAAACATTTGAGATTTCAAGAATTTTCCCCAGACCAAGAAACCCTGCAACAGCCTTCCCAGTGGCTGGAACCCCCAATCTACCGTATGGAAGTTCAAACCCTTCCTACTCTTAATTCAAATCGAAGAATGTGGGTTTCCCACATCTTATTGATAGCCAAACCACCAGGAGGTTAGCTATGACTCTGCTGGTTTTGATCTGAAACGGCATCATAATGAAGGGGATGGGTCACGACTGATGTAGGGTCTGGGAAGCAGGATAGATTTTGAGGTTTGGTGATGGAGCAACACTAATTATTGGACAAGGGAATTCAAATCACTGTGCTAATTTATCATAGGGATGTGAGAAGGGACTGAAGATGATTAAATCTTTCCTGAAAAGAAGGGTTCGTAGCAAACACGTAATTTCTGAGCTATAACTACCACGCATCTGTATTTTCTAGGAATTGTTCTTTCCTAGCTCCAACAAAGTTTTCTGGAGATGGATTTCTGATAAGTACACCCCATGTCTGGCTTTATGAAACTCCTGCAAAAAACATTCTGCTTCCACAGGATGAAGCTGCATCTCCTTGTATATGAACTTTGATCAGGGTAGATTAGAGAGGTAGAGTTGGGAGAATGGGGAAGGTTTACCGGATGGATTGGAGGCTCAGAAATTGATACACAGGAAAGAATAGGAGTCTAATGTGGAAAGATCAGGGACTAAGAAAGATGTAGGATGTATAAAGGAATATTGTGAAGGATGTAGGACAGGCTGGTAAAAGGGTGGGAGCAGTTTGGTATCAGACAAATTTTCTAATCGTTGCATGTAAGATCTGAATTGATGATGTTGAGATAGCATTGGGAAGTACTGGGGATTTCTGCAGCTCTGATCCAAGATGGCTGGAGCTACAAAGGGGTGCTACTGCGTCTGAGTACTATCAGCCCTGATTTGAGACAAGGGGATGTATATGTGAATGATGACTCCATCATTTCCCTTCTTAGCCTTTATTGCACTGTCCTCTTTCTTCATTTCATAAAATGCAAACCACAATTTTCTCTTAATGTGTCATCCATTATGAGACCAAATCTGTAGCGTGATTCCTTCTGTCTGCTCTTAAGTGTCTGTCCTTCGTTCTTGTCATCAGATTCTTTATACTCAGTGCTGCAGGCAACTGCAGTACCCTTTCTTAGGATGCCCAAGCCTGTAGTCCCCGTTTGATGACTCCTGCGGGGAAGCCAAGTCTTTGGGTGTTACTCTCTTGCCCAACTACAAATGCTTGGGTTTTTTTTTTCACCAGGTGACAATATCTTGCCGTATTCACTCCTAAAACACACTCGCCTCTAGGTGAATTTATTGCTCTCTCTAGAGTTTAGCCCGGATTTGAATTCTGGTCTTTGTTAGTAATCAGCTGAAATACATTACAGAACCCCATGAACCCCACGCTTTGGTGCAGACAGACAAGTCATAGAAAGTGCAGACAACAGCAGCTGATTCCTGCCTTTAAGCCCAAACGTTTATCTTCAGTCAGTTTTGCCAGCTTTGTAAATTCCTCACAATTCTGATGGGTTTATGGGTGATTCTTGTCCAGTTAGAAATTAGTCCCAAAATCCTAATGGACTTCACCAAAATCAAAACTTCATTTCATTGTTTTATTAAAATGTCAGGTCCTGGAAACTATGACTTAAATGAGACTCTTGGCTTTCATTCACTCCAACAAAAAATTTTTAGGCCTTGCAGCTGCCAAAATAGGTTGAGTACATGAACTCTTAACACTTTGAACCCAGAAGATAAATAACCCTCCAAACGTAGTAGTTTTGTAAGTGTAATTCCCCCAAGCAGTGTCAATACTTTTGGGGGGCTGATCAAGATTTTTGAATGGTTGGAGCAACCAACACTGCCAAATCATTATTTCCAGAGGGTAAGAAGTAAGGACGATGCAGTCAAGCACTCAGTAGTAATCAAAACTCAGTGTTTTAAGAACATCATCAACCAATGCAGATGAAACTAATACCGCTTCCAACAAAGCGAATTTCAGTTTTGCTCATCTCTGCAAAATGAGCAGATCTGATGCCCAAACCCTCTCATTCTTACAGACACTCATGAAAACTTACAGACAAACTACTTGTTTCTGCGGGCTTGACAGATTGAGGTCTCCGGCACTGAACTGGACACTATCAAGAAGTTCGTATCTTCTGAAATATAAAAGGAAGCACGTCTAGTCCACCTAGCTTTGACTTGTCAGTTCTAGATTATTGCTCATTTCAGGGAAACAATTTCTAGACAAATACAAATTCCTCTGAACAACTTCGTGCTCCCCCTCACAGGAACGCAGCCCTTTACAAAAAGCTAATGAGAAATGGGATAGTTCTGACTGACTGAATAAAAAACCCTCACAGTGAAGATATTGTATGTTTAATACATTTTCAATTTATGTTAGACAGACTAAAAATTGGGACAACTTCTTTTTCCTTTTTTGTCTCTAAAGTTAGTTACTGAACTCTTGGTCTCCAAGCAAACACTCCTGTTATTCCCAGGTTTAAGGGCTGAAAACACAGACCCACTAGTAATGAACGTGGTCTAAAAAATCTTGCTAACCAACCTCTTAACTTCAGCCTTCCTAGAGTGTTCTTCGGTCCTGAATAAAAGTATTTTTAAAATGCTAGTGTACTCATAAATACAATCTCTAGGTAGGCACCAGTAAATTCTCCTTATGAGAACTACTCCTTTGTTCTTTATTAGTTTCTGGTTTGCTCAAGGAACATTTAACTCTCTGTCACATCACTGACAGCATCATTATTTCTCTTTCCAGCTATTGTCCCTACCATGGAAGGGTTGTGTTTAATATTTTCTAGTTTTACCTAATACTAGGTAACATTGCCCTATAATAGTCCTCTCATTCTCTGCCTCATCAGCATGCAAAGCCAAGAAATATTTTGAAAACTGCCATAATACTAGCTACTTGGAAATGGTATGGTATAAATCTTATAAATAATTTTTTGTTTAAAAAAATATTGCTGTTGCACAGGAATATCAGAAAAGGTATTCAAATTGCTTCTCTAAGATAATATAATACTTCTTGCTTAGCCAACAATGATTTGTTACTACTACAAATTGCTTCTCTGTCTCCTACCTGCTTACAAAACTCTGCCTTTTCTGCTCCATACTACCTGGCTCTTCGTGACATCATGAATAATACATTGCATCCCACATTATAGGAAATATATTTACAAATGGAGCCTAACTACATCGTCAGAGGTACAGTTGGTAACTTTGCATTTTAGAATAAGGTAAATGATTGAGAGCACTTGCAAGCACATTCCATTATTTATGTTACAGTCAGTCTGAATCTGACTATCCTCTAAATCTGTCGATTTGAGCCAAGTACCGGGCTTTACTGTACTATTGACTTTTAAACAGTACTGTCCATTGATTTAATTGGAGAATCCTGATTAAAAATTGATGTGACAGTGTGCCCTATTGCCCTCAGCCTGCACATAAACTGATGTTACGTCTGCAAAGTTACTGTCATTCATATTCAACCGCTGTCCAGCTAGTTGTAGTTAAAATCGCAGCTCAGGCTTTTAGAGATAAAACAAAGAGCAATAAGCAGATACAAAGGCCATTCCTTTTATGAGGAAGGGCTGGAAACAGATGTAGTGAGTCATATTCACTTCTTTGTAAAATCTTCATACTTTTATCTGTTTGAAAAAGATTTTTGCTTCAAACATGTCTCACAGGAAAAGAAATTGGGACTCAATAGGACTATCTGTTAAGGAAGAGCTGAACCACTTATCTCTTGGTCAGCGATGATATGATCAAAGAAACAGAGGTTGACTTGTGTTGAAGGATATAACAACAACTGTGAATAATACCTAAGGCCCGGTAGAAAACTTACAAAGCACTCCCTTGTAGTTTCTTGCTGTATTTGTTGAGCATGTACTTTCAGTACACCTTTTCGTTCCTGCAGTGACAATATTCCATTAACTGAAAGGTAAAACTCAAAGAAAAAGCACTGTCCTACTGATGCCCTCGAAGTCAACACTTTCTGCTGATTTTCTTAATGTTCTTGGCAGAAAACATTACTTAAAACTGACACGAACTACTTTATTAACTATATCTGAGAGTCACTCTCACAAAGCACAGATTTGACGTTAACTACTAGCAATAACTCTGAATATATTTCAAAATATCATAATAGCAAGTGTTACTGAGGAAGAAGAAATGAGGAGATAGATAGATAGATTCTTTGGTCCTTATAAGACAGGTTAGGGACTCAAAATAAAACCAGAAAGGGAATCAGCACAGATCAGAGTATCACTGGTGACAACCAGAAACGTGGCTAGAAGTGTACTAGGTATAGCCAGATGGCACTACACAAAGCTATCAGCTAAACTTATGCAATCTGCACATTTGTACCTGTATATTCTTAAAATAAATTATTTTGACCTTTTACTGTATTGTAGATGTTGGAACTAGAACTTGGCTACAGTGTTGATAAGTGAGTCCCCATGCTACAGAAGGCCATAAACAGTATGGCATAACTATAACGTTCAATTCGGCAGAAAATATTCTGTGAATTATAATTCCACTGTCCTTGCCCATACACATTGCAGCTATATTGCCTTTCAGCATATATACTTCTTGAAGCATCACAATCAAAATCCAATACAATTTAATGGCAAAGCATGAACTGATTGTGGATGTGAGATTAATACTGAAGTACAGCATGTAATAAATCATTGCATATGAGCTGCAATGTTTTTTTTTCTGTGGGTAAATTACACTTGTATAACATTCACCATAGGATTCCTGTGATCTGGAGGGGTGTGCTTCTCCAAAGGTTGTTTTAAAAAAACAAAGCCTGCTTGCAATTCCCGCTGCGTTCCAAAAGAGGGCACCTAAAGCTTTCACTATAAAGCCTGGGGAACTTGCCGGAACTTGGATAACTTTCCAACAATATTTCAGAAATCTTCTCCCACTTTACAGCACACTAAGCAGAAGTATAAAGTCTGTCACTAGACAATGAGATATAAAATGCAAAAAGTATGTAGTTCATTTTAAAGGAAAATGGCATTTCAGTATATTCACATACCCACGTTATTCATCGATTATGTAACCAGAAAGAAAAACAGTGATCATCTAGTTTGACTTCCTAGACAATGTCCTGCATTAATTCCTTTTCGAATGAGATCATTTGTTTTAGAAGAATGTCCTAGCGTGACATTAGAATTGCCAGCGTTTATAGACTCTAAATAACGCATCTAAATAATTTCAGTGACTTTACCTTCATTATTGAAAAGATATCTAAAATTCCTAACTCATTTTTGGTGGCAAGTTCTTACTGTTGGGTAGCTCCATTAACCTTCAAATATTAGCTGCTGTTATTCATCGTTGATAACTAAATCAAAATCAAGCCTGCAGTAAGTGAACAACTGCTGTAAAGCAGTGAGTAAACAGCTGGCTTGGCCTTGTGTATCTAGTACCTGAAAGGAACAAAGCGCATGCCTTCTGTTTGTCGCTTGACTATTTGCCTGCAGCTGAACCTTAAATAATGCAGCACCTCCATTGCCTTGTGTACAAACGGACCTCGTTTTAGAAATTCTTCGGAATCCCTAAGCAGAAAGCCTGTATGAGAGAGACATCGATCACAGAAAGTTCTTTGTTGCTTTGCATCTCCCATACTGCTGTCCTTGGCAGAGGGAAGTCCCACTGGAAATTCATGCTACCATTTAGGTATTCTTGGGAGGATTAGAAACTCTATTTTCCTTTTCCAGCAGGGAAAATATCACTGATAAAACAAGCAGAAGGCTCTGTTCGTATGCCCACCACAACCCTGGAGTTTACCTATGTGTCTATACCTACACTTTCGAACTGCAGAAATGCTTCAACCTTTCTTAAATCTCTAGTTCGCTTAAAATTTGAGCTTCAGGCCCTGAACGCCAGCCTTCCAGAAATTCTCGGTGAGTAAGCAAAACCAGAGGCCATGCAAAACCACCCCATGTTGTGCCATAAGGATGCAAAAAAAGTGTCAGGAGTCAAACGCCGAGCAGGAGTGTTTCCTAGGCAGGCTGTGTGTATGCATGAGCAGTTCAGGAATCCAAACTTCAAACGCTATTATTTCACTGGCCACCTCATGCCCAAATGCCCCGATCTCGTACATATGATCCACGTTCCAGTCTTCCCTTTGCAGACATCTGCCAGAGTTCGACTGATTACTTTTCATTTCCTTACATCTAATTTTATACCTATTCACAGCTGCTTTCTTGTCTGCTGGTTCAAAGCCAAATACAAATCACAAAATGGGCCTTTATGAACAGATTCTTAAAGATGCTGGTGGCAAACAACAGCTCTTTGTTGATTCTCCCACCTTGGCACGTAAATGAGCAGAACTAACTGCTTGCTGCCTTCACCAATACCCTAGCGTGTCTATCTAGGAACATCAATATCTCCACCTCACAACTTATCTATATGAATACAATACAGAAAATAATACAAAGCATGGAACAAGCAATATGAGCAAATATGCAGTTTATGAAAATTATGATAAAATTCTCCAGAAGTAATTGCTGGCAGGAACAGAAAAGGTGACCGACCACCATAGCTGTGCAGACCTCTTCCTAGGAGAGAAGAGTGGGCTGTCTGGAGTCAGCATAGCACCGTGCGCATGTGCTATCGATGTAATTGCAGCTAGCACTGCTGTGGAGTCACGCTTAAACACGACAGGCTGTGTGATGTGCCCACAACTTTCAGCTGGCTCGCAAACAGAAAGTAAATTCTAGAGCTGTGTGTACTGCCCTTGCACAGAGACAGCAAAGGGCTCGCTTCAGCGGAGGAATTAGGCACAGGCTCTTGAAAACGGATCTTTCATGAGTCAGATTCCAAACTTGGATAAGATTCGATAATGGCTTTGTGAAACTCCTGCCTTTGATGAGTTTCGGCAATTATTTTGTTACTTGCCTGTCTATGCTACATATTTTCCTGTTATATAAAAGTAAGAACACTTGAATCATAGATTAGTTGAAGCCACGCAGAAAATTTGTTTGCAGGGCAACAGTTTTAATTGTAGCAATGTATGTTATAATAGCAAATATTAGCAATGCACAAGAGTGTATTATACCCTTCATATTGCTGTAGGCATTAACTACAATAATTTGCATTTAGCAGAAATCCTCAGTTGTAAGTAGCTTTTCACTAACTCTGCTCTATCTGGAGACTGGAAATGCATTGCATGTCGTTAGCTTTCCCAGACATGTTTATTACAGATGTAAAAATGCAAAACATCTAATTCCCACGTAAAAAATGAAATGAAGAAGAAACAAAGATTATCTTTTCCACTTGTGTTTAATACATATATATACGTGTATATGTATATATACATTAGAAAATGAGTGCAAAGTAAATATTCAACTGTAGCTTTAGTGTAGCTTTTTAAATCTCTCACCATTTGCTTCTTAAATTGGCTTCCTATGCCTGCCTTATGAGTAACAGAAAATAGGCTTCCAACTGTAAAGATATGACATTTCATCCCCTATTGACTGCATATTTTCTCTGTTCTTTAGAATGTGATTAGTGCTAATGCACTGCATTATACAGAAGGCACGAAAGAAAATATTTTTGACCCTCTTAAATGATACCCTTTATTGAGCCAGAGGTTTTGTCCCCTAAAATATCAAGCAAGAACTGCAAAAATGACGTAAAGAAGAGCTTCCTGGAAGGCACGTGAGGAAGAGGAAGAAGGGTCCAGTTGCATTTGGCATCTATAATCTCACATTTCTTGGGCATTTTAACTGTTACTCTTTTTCTGTATTTTAAGGGTTTGTCTACTGGACCCTGCTGTATGGGTTTTGGTTTATTTTTTAAAAAGTCATTCAAGAATGTATGAAGGTATTTCCTGAAGTTGCACTGATAGTTTTGCTTTGTTACCTTTATAGCTCACATGGATTGTACGGTTGCATTCAATAAAGGAAGCTGTGAATGAAGGAAAAGGTGGAAATAGATAAATGAAGAATAAAATATTTTGCTATTACTGCTTCTAGACATACTCAGAAAAAATTATCTTCTTATTACTGCTTATGCAACTCCTGTTTTACAAGCTATCATTTTTGCATTTCCCTTCAGTGCCAGTGTCCTTTGCAGGTAACCAAGCACTGTGTGCACCGGGAATTCACACGCTAAAAGGTGAGCTACCGCGTAGGCTCCAGTCTTGACCATCTAACTTTTCAGCTACTGGAATAAAAAGAACTTTTTCATTTGGGTTACCTGAAATCTAGATTATGTGCACAGACCTAAATGGAGCAGAACAGAGGGAGGAGCGTAGGAGGGTTGCAGGGAATGTATGCCTTTCAACAGTGCCAGGCAGTGCATATATAGTGGTGCAACATGCTCAAACATATGGGCCTACATTTGGATGCATCTGTTTTGGGTGCCCAAGCTGAGAGACCCAGAGAGCTGAAACTTCAGCAGCCCTTGGGAGCTAGCCTCTGAAAATCGGGCCTTTTTATGCTGTCTTAACTTTCGCTTGTAAAAGTAGACACCAATAATCACTGGTTGGGTTTGAAAATGTAGGCTGGACAATATTCTCCACTCTGGACTTAGAAAAATAAACGAGTGGAAAAACAGAGGTTAGAGTTCTAGGTTCTCTTTGAATCTGACCCAAAACCTGAAAAGAACTGCTTACTAACTGGAACAGCTGAATCTCAAAGGTTTAAGCTGGCTTTAGTTTGTACGTTGCAAAGGACTGTCCTTACACGGGACAGATCTAGAGGAATCTTTAGTGTTTTTCTTTGCCAGTTTTGATTACCTCTAAGAAAATGCTCAAGATGAAAACTTTCTCCCTTGCAAGCCATTGCATGTGTTAATCAAACCAGTGCATAAATCACAATAAAATCAACTAGAATACAATTCTAGAAAAAGATAGGTATGATCCTGGGAGTAGCTGCCTGAATACCTTACTAATACAGCCACATACGATGCTCCAGTAATGGAAACGTGTTCTAGATTTTTCCTCGGTGATGTGTGTTCAATATAAATTAGTTTGCTATGAAAAATAAAACGACAGCTTTAGCTAGGTTCAGGATTTCTTTTCCACAGATTCAGTTCTTTGATCAAAAGCTACAGTAGATTGAAGTTTTGCTATTGTCAACATATTGTAGGTAGACAGCGTGTTTATTTTCGTGCACTTTTAATGTATTTAACCTTAATGTCTGCTTCTTTAAAGCAGAGAAACTGTGGCTCAGCATCTTGAATTGTCAAAGAAACCTATTGCGGATTTCTTTTTATAGATGAAAAGAAGCGTCCAGATGATGAATGCTATTCACAAAGTGATTGCTGTGGCAGTCATATCATGTCTCAAAGTACACATGGCTGCGTAAATAGAAACTACTGAAACTTGTACTGACATGCAAAACTTTTTCCGAGGCATATGAACCTTTGTGTCACCTAAGGAGGTTCAGCTGGAGCCCTTACTAAAAATGTGAGTGCTTTTATTTGCTTTTTTAAATTGTTTTTTAATATCACTTTATGGAATGGGTCAAAAGTGAGATATTCCTCTCCCCCGTGAGACCCTCAACTTTAACATTAGAAGAAGTTTTGTGACAGCCTAGTAAACCTTTAATGAGATTTCTTTTTGTGACAGACAGATGTAAATGTATCCCTCTAATCCTATCCTTTCAGGTCTTTGTCTGCAGATGAATGTTAATAATTAGTACTTGCGTAACCCCCCCTCTTTCCTTCATAAAATTGTATTCTTCATAAATTCATCGTCTTTTTTTTTTGTTTTCTCAAAGTACCAGCAGCCCTGACAGCCTCCCTTTGTTCTTATGTTTATAAATAATTTATAATGTAGAAATATCTCTTCTTAGTCTTAAAAAATAAACTAATGGTTGAACATAACATACTGCCAGGAGCAGATCTACCACTAGCTCTATAAAAGAAAAAAAAAAAAAAGAGAAGAGGAAAAAAAGCTTCATGCTTAACAAAGAGAGAAGGAAGGAACATCACATGGAAATCCATTTATCTGAGTGAACACCGATTTTTGTTTGCAGATGCTAAATGCATCTGAGCTACCCTCATCTTATGCTCTGTTTCTGCTTCTTTTCCAGACTACGCACCTCAATTCACGCAATAAAAATGCAGCTTCTTTTAAATGTTCTGAACACACAAAGGGCTGCAGCATGGACTAAGTTATCAGCATAAATGTGTTTATATTGGTGTAGGTGATTCCCTTGAGGGGTATACCAGGCCTTACACTGACACTTCGTTGACGATTGCTGTACGTGCTGTAGACATACTGCGAAAGAAAATCACGCATCTAGCCAAGACGTTCGGTCTCTAGTAAACCACATACAGACCAGCTGTCGGTGTTGGGATACTTTCACAAGAATTCTGGATGCTGTACTGCAGTGGCAGGTACTTTGTCACAAACGGTTGCACACGCAACCTCAAACGATAAAGAATAGGCGCTCAAATTAGAATTGAAGTGCACCGAGTTTCAACACCTACCCAACACTGAGGAGCGCTCCTGTTTCCAAATGCTTGCATGGCTCTTTATTATTGTTTTATGCAGTCACAGCAGGAGCAGTGTCCATATAAATGACTAGAATTACTGTTAATTAATGTAAATACAACTGAGCTTGGTATTATGCTGTCTAGCTAAGTTCTACAGAGAAATCTTTCTTTTCCTGTAGGCTAGCACATGCCAAAGGAGACGGCTTAAAAGTCACTATGCGATACACTGAAAATGCACTCAGGTCTTTTTAAATAGCAGTTCTAGCATGCAAGTTAGATAGGGATCTCAGCATTAGCTCACATGAGCTGCTCGGATTTTTAACCAAAGATGGGGTGCCTCATTATCTCCCGTCTCAGAACTCTCCCTGTCACGGTGACAGTAGTGAGTCAATGGCTTGCTACCAAACTGCTGCATGGCAGCATCCCTGTACGCAGGGTAACTCCAACAAAGACTCTCTAATCCACACAAGCAAGCAATTTGGGTGCTACTTTGTTTTACAGGAAACGAGTGTAGCTCTATTTTAACATACTTTATTTTAAATTCCCCACCAGGTGCTAATCCGAGTGGCCTCTGCGGGTGACGTACAATACTCACCTACTCTTCAAGCATCTATCACAAGTCACTATGATTGAATCAGCAACTCTGGGTAATTTAGGGATAGGAAGTGAATGGAAAAAGAATACTTTACCCAAGGTCTACATACAGTAGAAGATGGGGAATTTAGGCAGACATGCAATACAGATGTAGGGAAAGTTTTGACCTGCAAGGTTCAGTTTTGGATCTAGTAACTTAAAGGAGGCTTGCAGCCAAGATTTTAGTTTGATTTTGCAAGAACCAGGCTGGCTGCCCTTTGTAAATTATTCATTCTTACTTTTGGCTGGTGTCTGACTTTGGAGAGCGGAATGAGTTTTGGCCAGAAAGAGCACTCATGCAAAATCTTTTGAAATAACTGGTTAAGGAGCTTTTTGAATAAAAGAAGACATCAATCCTAGCAGCTCAGACATGAATCCGCTTGCACAAAAACAGTTTGGAAAGAGCAAGTTTAAATCTCCATCAGGTGTCCAAAGTCAATCTGAACCCCCTTTTTAGGAGTTTGGTCTTCTTATCCTCTACTTTTCTCATCCCTTGCCTTTAACAGCACATAACAGGATTCTGAGCTTCCGTTAAAATACATTTTGTGATAGTCTGTAAATCTCTGCTGAGATTGCTGCTGCCTTCAGACCTTACAGGGTGTGATGCGAGGATTCAGTGTTTTTCAGGAACTGTACATTCAGAACAGAACCCTGCTTGAAAAATCCCTGGGTGCACACGTTGTAAAGAAAGCAGGAAGACAGACCTAAAATAGAGCATACATCAAGACCAGAAATTCACCCAAAGGTAGCACACTCGCGTCGAGACATTTGAAAGCTCAGTGCAATCTTTTAAAGGAAACCTTTCAGGTTCCTGAGGGTTGCTCAGGATCAAGAGAGAAACTAGTGTCATGGGAAGGGAGGATGAGGTTGAAGGGAGCAAAACATTTGATTGGAAAGAAGAGGAAAGCAGAGGAGTAGGGAGGAGTGTGAGGGACGGGTATAAAAGCATCTCAGACAACCATTTGACAATGGTACCTTCATATTTCCAGTGCTGTGTTGCTAGCACAGAAGTTAACCCTTAAATGCTTTTGCATTTAGCTGAAAGTGATCTTCAACCTATTGCGTCCTCACAGTGACATGTCTGTCTAATGATGCTGACGCATTACTTTTCAAATTTTAACTCATCTTTCATGAGTATATAAAACATCGTCGTTACGACACTACTTTTTCTTGGTTAAATCATCCTCCTCCTCTGCTCTGTTACACAGGTAAAAACATTTCCAAATGCATTCCTAACCTCTTCCACTCTGTTCTCTTCCACTCCAAACTTTAGCTTGAATAAATATCCCGAAACTCTAATGCCTCGAAAAGGGATCAGGACCCAAACAGGTAGCCAGACCCCCTTTTTTTTTTTTTTCCCATCAGATTATAAAATGGACTAATCAAAACTTCAGCTGTAACATGCCTGATTTTTGTTGGTTTTAATGCCCTGATCAAAAATTTTTCAGCCGAGACCCTTTGCTGCCTATAACAATGTATCTTTATAGCACAGAAACTGTCTGGCTCCCTGGTGTTATTAAGAAAATACAGTATACAAAAGCTTTAAGCTTTAAACCATACAGCATGATTATTATGATAGCAGGAGGTGTCAGGTGGAGACAAAGACACACGGATAGAATTGATTTGAGGCACGTCATCAGAAAATAAGGGTGATGTGATCACAGTACTTATAGCATATGCAGCAGCTGTACAATTCTACATGGCAGCTTCCATCATACCCTTCACGTGAAAAAAAAAAAAAGAAAAGATTCTGAGTAAATGATGGGTGAATACAGAATAAATTGTAGTGTATGACAAGACACTTTCTTTTTTTGTTTAATACATAAATCAGGAGCACTTATGAATTGATATTAATTAAAATAATGTATTTGCTTTCTTTCGACAGTTATGTCAGCCTCATTAAAAACTGAGCGCTAAATCTTCATTAGATTTTTCAATATTAAAATACTTCCATGAAATATAAATTAACATTTAACTTGTTGCTGGCCATAGTAAGAAAAGGGAGGGGGGAAAACCATCGGGGTGAAATCCTGACCCAGTTGAATCAATGAGACTTTTGTTTCTGAATTCAGTGGGGCCAAATAATTCCCTCCCTGTTGGCAACGAGAGGCAATAGCTTTAAATCTGACACAGAAGCAGGTCTCGGGAAGCATTCCGCTTCAGCCTATGTTCCCGGCTCGCATGAGGACGGTTAAAATTTTCAAAGTATCTTTGGTGACATGGTGGGGGGGCATCTATGTCCCAACAAGAGTAAAAAAGTTTAGGTTCCCAGGTAGCTTCGGTGTTTTGGGAAACCTTGCGGTGCGCCTTGAATTTGAACAATTCCACCTCATGAAAAGACACAGTGGCGTTCTCTCTAGTACGACGAGAAATCTACTTTTCAGTAGATGAAACCTGCAAAGCAAGTAGTTCGTATGTGAACACCGTAATTTACATCAGACAGCAGACCGTCACTGTCACGCATCTGGAGAGACGTACCCTGTCTGACGAACACCACAGAGCAGCGAGCAGTGAGAGAGGGTGTCTCAGAGCTCCGTGTCGTGAATCTTCCCAGGTCTCAGCTCACTACGCAGCTTGTGCAAGATTTCCCAGCGGACGCGAAGTTTAGGAAGATGGATCGGGAAGGGAGAGAAGCTCAGGAGCTGCAATCCAGTTGAAGGAACCTACCATAAGGCGCATATTCAGTCATAGCCGCGAGCAGTGCCCCCCTTACTTCTGCAACAGCTGCGGTCTTGAATCAGAGCAAACCTACCTGGAACGGCTGGGAAACTAACCGAGACTCCTTTGAAACGGCCTAGCTGCCTTTCAGACGCGTTCTGCTAGCTGAAGGAGCTTGTAAGCCGTTTGCGTTTCCCAAAGAAAGGCGATCTTATAACTATGCTTTATGTGACCGTAGCGTGTTTGGGCTCGGGCAGAGCTGGCGCTCCCCTCGCCGGGCTCCGGCGGCGCCGAGCCACAAGGTGGTGGTGTGGTGTCGCTTCTTTTTTTTTTTTTGAAACAACAACAAAAAAAAGAGGTTTTGTTTAATGAGCTTGAACTCACAAGCCTGCTCATCTAGTGAACTGTGACTTTTCAAATACCAACCTATTAATGTCAAAGGCAATACTGAAGGGAACAGTTCTGTTTGATTTAAAAAATACAGACAATGTGAAGTCCACTATGCTCTAATATCTATCACCTATGGGGCTCCATTCATGCCTAATGCTTTATTCAAGCTAAGACCTAGTTTTTATATATCAGATTAATACATATCTACAGCTTTGCACCTTTCTATTTTGATTTTTTTATTATCAGGGCTCGCCGGGGCCATTTTCATTCCCTTACTATAGCATCTGCGAGCAGGTGGATTAGAGATAACTCTCATTGTGCTTTGTTTTCTCCTGACACTGTCATTAATCATTCCTTAAGCCACACTTCAACTTATAGTAATCAGGACTGGCTGTTCCCGAGCTGCACAAGAATTGCCTTTCACAATGTAATGTGAAATTGGAAGCGAATGGCTGAAGCCAGACGCTTCTTCTGCATTCCCCATCTATCTCATCATTTAGGTATTTATCCATCTCAGGCTTGTACAGGGAGCATCTCCCTCCTTCCCATGAGGACACAGATTGCAACAGAGGATCAGGTTTTTTACCCAGGCTTTGGGCTTTGATTGTCCTCTTATAAGTTCGGGATTAAAGTGAAATTTCCCACAGGGCTATGCAGGATTTGCTAGCATTTAACTGTTTAACCTGGCTGTTTGTGAATGAGAATCCTGTGGTCAACTATTCCATAGAGAATATTATGGTAAGCCAGCTCTGAATGGTAGACATTTCGGTAAACTCCTGTAAAGACTGCTGCAGTTGATTCCAATTAAGTTCATAGCTGATAACAATTGTTTTCTTGTACGTGACGAACGGTAATCTTAGCATAAAAGACAATTGTCCAGTCTCTTTTGAAATGCTCGTGCCGGGTGCAGAATAAATGCAGACCTTCAAAAAGTTGCAGTCTTCTGTTTATGCTTTCAGAATCACCGTGTGTTAATTTGTCTTGAACTAGGTCATCTCTCTCACTACACAGAAGAGCCCTATTCCCTTCCATCTTACCTAATTTTAGTAATAAGTATAAGCTAATAATATCTGTAGTAGCATGGCAGTGGAATGGTCAAACATTTTAAACAAATCGCACTTGATGTATTAATAAAGACAAATTGATGGTTCTGGAAAGCATGCTGTTAAATATGTAGCCAAAACAGATGTATTTTTCCTGGCATTTGATGTGATTCTTGCACAAAGGAAAGTACCTATAATGTGCTATTTTCTACGAAACTGAAAGCAAGGGGGAGAATTTTCAGTCCACATTATCTATCTTTTAGTCTTAGCTTTAGAGCCATTTAAGGAAAAAGATTTTAAAACAAGTCAAAATCATTTTGTTATCTACTTTAAAAAGACTGTATGCTCAACCACTGTATATATATTCTATTTAATGTGGATGTGTTTTTAAAATGCCTAGGAGGATAGTGCTCATTTCATGTGCTTCTCCAAGAGAGACATAACACCCAAGCAACTGACGTACATAATTTAACAAAACATTTTAGCTTGCAGTGAAATCGGTTCCCTTGGAGGGAATGGACTGAATCATTAAACTCAATTTTAACCCCACTCCCTGAGAAATTTTTACATCTTCTTCAAAAGTTTGCTTTTCGTTTTCTTCTTTGTTGGCTAAAAATGTGCTGAATTTCCAAAATAAGCTTTCATGGGATGTAGTTTGAGGAAAAGAAAAACCAGGAAGATTTTTATTTATCCTTTTAAAAATAAAGAAACCCAGAGACCTTGAGGGAAAGGCTCACAGGTATTATCAATTACAAACCTATAATCCTAATGCAGACTGCAATTAATAAATATAAAAGAGACTGTATTTTGGGGTTTTTTTTGTTCACTGTTCAACTATTCTGCATTAGGAAGCTGTAGTTATGACATTGATCTCGTGCTAACCAGTGTCTCAGTGGAAAGGAATGGTGTTTGGTTGTATAACGGTACCTGTGAAAGCCTTGCTGGCTGAATGCAAATTACTAAATATCTTTACCATCATTTAGTGTTTCTCTCATAGCATTAAATGATCACTGAAAAGGCATAAGCAATCCTTTCTATTTATTTGAAATATCCTCTAGATTCACATGAGTAATTTTCAGCTGTGTATAATGCTCCCAAAGTAACCTCTTCATTTCCATTGTTTTAGTGTGAAATCATTTCCTCGGGAGATAATTAGAGTTGCTCCATTTATTACATTAAATGATTAGCATGCACTTGAAATGATTCAGTATATTTTCCTTTATTGCTGATGACTCTTAAATATGGGCCTACATTTTTAATGGATAAATTAAGACTATCTTGACATTTTGTGGCTGCCTCAGCAGCAAAACAAGAGAGACTTTCTTTTCCAAATACACACACAGGTGTGTGTTGAACAATGCACGTTAGCTGAAGGGCTCCTACTCACCTGAATATCCCACCTGGTTCAGCTTAAAAACCTGTAACGATGTTTGAACATAAAACGCGCGTTTCAATGTACCAAAGCTGCTAGTGCTTTTGTTGCGTGGCTAGTGTCATGGGATCAGAATCCCAGCATCTCAGCTGAAGCACCTATTTTCTCTGAACAATCACCATATTCTTCCAAATGTATGTAAAATTGTTTCTTACAGTGGCAGTCTTGCACTTTTATATTATATGAGTTAATCTAAATGAAGAACAAAAGAGCTTTACTGTATGTGAACTAGTGAGTTATCATCCACTGGTTTATGAAGATAAATTAGAGTAGAATTGGTGAAAACATATCACAATTAATACTCCGTATTAAAACTGAGTAAGATTTAATGTCAGGCTAGAGCCACAGCTTCAGGACTTGCTTTCAAGAATCAAAAACCCTGCAGACAAAAAGCGCATCAGCTGGAGGCCCGAGTTGTGACTGGAGATTTGTGTTACTAGAGTCGTGACAAGGACTCCCGCAACAGGCGCCGAGACTGACCTGGAGGTGGTGGATACCGGCTGTGACGGAAGTCAGCAGACTTAAAAGGGCTCCATTTTCCCAAGACCATGCCATGCCATTCCCAAAAGAACACCAAGGAGATGTTTAACTGGATTTGAAAGCTTGGCCCATTGGAGTTCAATAACCTACAGCACTCGAACTGCATTAGTGGACGTGAAACTGATGTCATTATTACAGGATACACTCCCACGTGACGTGATGCCACGCATTCACCTATCCCCTATTTCTCAAATTTCACTCTAGCCCAAAGACTCTTTATGCATCCAGCCGATTTAAATTCAAGCATTTAGTATCTTAAAAACGTGATTTATTAATGGTAACGAATATATTTTTTCTCTCAGTGAGCTTTTATTCAAGTGTTTACTTTTTGAAGAGGACACTTATTGGTTATGTGAGCTCAGAGAATGCATCTCATGTTTTAGCTGGAAAGCCAGTTTGTTTGTGGTTTCAGTGAGGAAATTCATACGTAGTTGAATGAATATGCACACCGTGACTGTATAAAATATGAAGGCGTAGCTATAATGGGAAATTAAAAAAAAACCCCACAGTATTATAAACACTTTCTTAACTGTGTAATGCAGTATTAAAAACACTTTCATAAAACTGTATCTTACATCAGAAATAATTCTCTAAATGAAGTGCCCATTACTAGAAAGACATAATGTGTATTTTTTGCCTTATTCCCTAATAAGAGGTAGAAACCAATTCTATCTACTGGCCTATTATCCATCCTAAAAAACCCACTTCAGGATATTTCTGGCATTTAGAACAAATGACTCTAAGTGAAAGAATTATTCCTCCATCAGTTCATAAGCATTGGTCACGTTGCATGAACGCGAAGTGGACACGTACTTGGGGTACTAGATCTCACCAAATCCGATACTAGTTCCCTAATATGCAGTGTTGCTGTGATTTCATGCGGCACTGCTGCATGGAAACAGCACTGACAGGCGTGATTTTGTAACACCACTCCGTATGTTTGGAAACAAATATATTTCCTCATTTTTGTTCCTTGGTGGATCCCCGCTTGAGCCAGGTTCTTATCTGTATCTAAGCAGCACCCTTGGCCGCAGTGTGGTCATATGGGCCTATGGGCAGACTTCCTAAATTTAACTTTAAAAATTTAAGACATACTTCATTTGGTTGTTCCTTGGGCAAAGGCAAGAAGAGTGTGGATACCAGCTAGAATTAAGCCCAAACAGAGAACAGGCCTCTGTTCCTAAATGATGACCGAGCAAACCCAGCCCCGTCCAGCCAGGCTCTTACAGCACATGAGTATGTCCCACCAGTAAAAAGCGCCAGACACTAAAAGGTTTGATGAACTGGGACTTGGAGATTGCTTCTGCTCTTACTGAAGTCATAAATGTGAGACTTCTTTCTACCTCGGTGATACTGGATCAGGACCATCCTAACTAGAGATGACAGCCTGCTCACCTTATCAAAAGCAAGTAATCCCATTTACTAGCCCCCAGACTAGTATGTGATGTAGGCACATTTATCCTTAAAAACTTACTTGAGCAATATAAAAGCACACCATTAAAAAATAGCACTACTATAGGCATATTATACTAAAAGTGCCATAATGTTGTTTGTATATGACAGGCATTTTCAGTATAAGAATGCTGAAATTCTACACTGATGTCATTAAAACATAAATGACACACAAGCAAAAGATGGAGATAGTAATGTATGGTGGTTAAAACTAGATTTCTTTCTAAGTTTTAGAGTATTTTTAACTTCAAAGCAGATTTTTAATAGATGAAGTTATAACAATACCAACAGTAGCGGCGTGAAAGGTTACCGTGGATGAACACCATCTCTCTCAAACATTTATTCCATTTAAGTAAAAATACCTGATAGAGAACATTTCTATTATTCACAAGAAATCATGAAATATAATGGTTCCTAGCACTCCTTTTGTAATAGCTTATTTAAATACTTGGGGCTGCAATTCAGATTCCCACTTTGTTCAGACTTCACAGAAATACTTCTTAGAATTGATCACATTTTTATTCTTTATTGTATTCTAAATAGCCTCTGATTTTTCAGAACCCAAGACTAAAGATTAGGCTTGCAGAAGTGAAAAGCACAGTCTTGAAAAAAGCTCTACATACTTTTCACAACTGAGGAACAGCAACTACAAAATTGAACAAAAAAATCTACGCTATGAATCATTTTGTTTACAGAACAGCTTTAAGGAGTTATTCCTGGAGTCTAAATGGAGCTTGATGGGGATTTTCTAAACCCCTAAAATCTGAAATGACCTGAAGGTATAAAGAATGCTTGACTTTGGTTTTCACGTATTTGTAAGGTTTTCTTCAATACTTCCAGCTCGGACTACAGTAGTTTACACAAAATTAAGAAACCCAGTCTGATAGGGTGTTATTAAAATTCTATTCATCATCTTAATGTCATTTATTGTCAAAAAAGGAATTTAAATGAGGAAGTAGGAATAGATCTTTCTTCATGAAGAGGTTTGATATCAGTGGTTTATAGATGGTAAGTTTCCAACTTTTCTCAGATTATTTAAGAACTTTTAATGTATTTATTATGAGTCCAGGGTAATCTCTCAGTTGATGTAAAATAGTACAAAGTCAACAGAGCTGTTGACTTACGTCAGTTGAGGATTAAGCCCTTTTTTTCAGAATAAAATGGTGATAGTTTTCTTGCATTTCCGAAAAATGGAACTTTTATCTAAAGAGCTAATAGAAATGATAATGTATAAACAAAGAAGCAAAAGTATATTTGAATTAAATCCCTGTACATTTACATTCAAACAGTAAGACAGTGGAAGATATGACTAGACTTCAGTTGGATGTTCCATCTTTTCTCCACCACATTTTGCCAAGGTAAAATGGCGTACTTAGAATTACTTACTTATTTTAAGAAAAAACCTAAAATAACTAAAATAAACAGCACTATGTTACGATGACAGACTATTAATAGATTCAGTACTGAAATAAGCCACTGAATTATATAAATTCATACCCAGTTTTGAGTTGTTTTTTTTTTACAAAGCTTTTTATTTACCTGAGTTTAAGGACCTTTGGAGCATTACAATGCGCAAGTGAGGGCATACACAATTTTAGAAGTATGTACTAGCTACATCATAAAGAGGAGCAGGTCTCTCAGGGGCATATAAACTCTCTAATCTCAAAAATTGCCCCATCTCCCAACTTCCAGCTCATTCCAACGAGGTTTAATATGATAAACTTCACACAGCAAAAGTATTATCAGGCTACAGCATGGGACTCTTAGAGCAGTCAAGAGCGCTCTTTTTAATATCGTTCCCATTTGCATTTTAAATAACCAAATGGTTTTCAGGCATTTAATAGAAAAACATTTTTTTAAATGAATACCAAGAGACGTTTGTAAACAGCAGCGCAAATTGCTCCTGGGCTATAAACCTGAGTGCCAAGTTTCACTCCGGTATGAATACAGACAAGTGTTAAAAGTCTGAAATATGGATTCCTTAATGGATATACTGGCAGACCTGTAAGTGTAATAAAGCTAGCATGTGCCACTTTAATAAAGATATCATATTTCGTCTCCTAGATTACACATAGCTTTTCTATTCTAAATAAAAAGATTAGAACTAGAAATATTTTCCCTGCATATCATATTTAAAAATGTACAAGGGAATGTCATCCAACAATTTGTAAGCATCGAAATTATTTCCTTGAAAACAACAAAATGTAATCCCTAAAGATATGGTAAATATACAGTTCCTTTATTGAACAAACAGAAATAGATTATGCATTGCTTTTTCAAAATCAAATGTATCTGCTTTGACTGAGGCAAGGAGATACATCTAGGGGCCTGAATCCTACCACAGTCTCTGTGACTCTCTACGTTGTCAGTGCATCAGTAACCTTGCATTTAACCAGATTATTTACAGTCAGACCCTCATAAGATCACACCCATTGCTGCTGGTGTGAGGGAGGGAAGGAGACCTCTGAAATTGAATACAAATGTGGTATTTATTGTTACATTTATTAGGCTATAACCGTATATCAAATGCGTGAAATTCTCAGAGATAAAATAATACAATCGCATCAAGACTGAAAATTTAATACTAAACAGGGACCCACTAGTTCCCTTCCATCCCAGCTCGCTTTGTAGCTCATCTGAACAAACACTCTGCCCCGGAATTCGCTGGACGTTTCCTGTGTGCTCATTATTAAATGTAAGGGCTACCTCCTTCTGAAAGTTCTGCTAACTGCATGTAAACCTACTTGTGCACCTCATTTGTAAAAAACCCCATTCATTATAGGACTGTGCCTGCTTTTGTCAGGAAAACAATTAAAAAAATAAAAGCTCTCCATAGATGTATATGAGTTTCACGGTAGGAAGGTAGCAGGTCTAAGCGTTGCTATTTGTATGAAAATGCAGATTGACCTTTGGAAGAATTTTGGCGGTGGGGTAAATTAGTTTACATTTCACCTGACTGTATTATCCCCAGTTGCTATGCTAGAAATGCAGCTAGAATGTAATGCATATTGGCAGTGTCAGACTTGAGATCCTGACACTGGTGTGGCCTGGGTGTTTAGGCTTTTCTTTTCACAAGCACTACTTTCAGCATGAGAGAAAGGGTTCAAGAAGTCACTGAATCTATAGATCCATTTTAGTAGAAAACAAGACAACGTGTTTGGGAGGTGGAGCACCAGTTCCCTAGATTACCCCTTATTTCCTTTCGGTTAACCAAATAACAGCAAGCTCCAACTAGAGAAACAGCCTTCAGCCTGTTCCTTGCTTGCTTAGACTGAAAAAAATTATCCACTTCAGCGTATATGTTTTCAAATATACTTTAACTACTTCTTCTGTATATACCCATATAACACGATTATGATTCTGTCAAGATCTAAGTGGTGTGGATCGACAGCTATAGTAACCTGCTAGAACAAAACTAACTAAGCTAAATTCACCCCTGTGTCATTCATTGATGCCAGTGGGCCCTTGTGACTGACAAATATAGCAGGCATATTCCACACTCCATTAAAAATAACAAATAAAGATGAAGGTGAAAAAAAGGCTTAGCTTGTTTTTGAATGCCGTTCTTACCTTCCCTACGGAAGATCTCAAAAACATGAAGTTGGATGCAAGGGAAGTATTCATTAATATATTGGAGTGATTTTCAAGTAAGTGCTCAGAAGAAGGTCTGGTTCTTCCTTCGTTTGAACTGATGTAAATTTGAACGGTTTCCTTTGGCGGCAGTGGAATTACACCAGCTTTATGCTCGTGTAACAGGTAACAGAATTTAATGCTTGGTGTACAGGATTGAAGTTTATCCTAAAAGGATAGGGCAGCACAGCTCAAATTAATTTCTGATAGCACAACTCAAATTGATTTATAGCAATTTTTTTTTTTTTAAGAGTGGCAGTAGCTGAGTTTTGGGCTTTACGAGTAAATCAACTTCCATGGGACAAACAGAAAGGTAAGCAACAACAACATAGAAACAGGTGATTCCTCTTAGACAAGAGAGGTTGTGGTTGCTTTTTCTGACAGCTGTGATTGCAGAATCCACAAAAAAGATTTTGAACATAGATTTTAGGGATTTTTCTCCCAATTATCTTTCTTTATAAAGAACACCTTCATGGTATCCTTTATTACAACTCTTATTACAGTAAAATCGGTGGAAGCCTGAGTGGTGGGTGTATTGTTGTGACACTTAAACTATTTGTAAATATTGCTCAGAGCTTTCTTAGCATATTTTAGCAAGGCAACATTTCAGCAAAGTATAATTTATCACACATGATATATGCTGTATGCTTTAAAGACAATCACACTGGAAAACAGACTCATGTAAAAGAAGCCACGAATGTATCATCTTGCTTTCCAGTAAAAGCATTTTTTCAGCCTCTGGGTTTGGAGGATTACTCTGCAATCATGAAACCCACAAGTGGTGGGCAAGAGGCCATTTTTGCTTTGCTTTCAGTGTCCAGTGCTAAAGAGCCAGTGACTTGGTTGATGAGATTTCTCTTGGTTCTGCAGCTTACCCTTCCTTCTTCTTATGCTTTATACTCAAGCAAGCTCCTCTGATTGCAAGACTGGAGCCACAACACCAGCGTGCTTTTATTACTTCCTCATCCCAGATATGAAAAGAATGCCTCATTTTACAGTAATATTACAACCAGCGAGGGCTTTGTTTAGACTCATTTAAAATTCTTCTAAGAGACCACATAAGAGGAGCTTTAAAAATGTAAGGGAAAATTCAATGAACATCCTACCAGTCCGTATCAACTACCTTGTAAAAGAGAAGGTAAACCCCCTCTCCCTACACTTTCTGAAAAATAAAATGTTCTAGCTGTCAGCCTTAATGCTAGTAAATAACAACAACAAAAAAAAATATTTATACTGCCCCTGCTCTCTTTTATCGCCAATTTATAGTTTATGAAAGACATTTTGCATATTTTACACTTAGCACATGGTCGTAGAGTGATCTGTACATAATAGCAAACAGGGAGTTTGACCACTAGCTGGCTGATCAGGAAAGCTTTAACTGCTCTAGCAAGTAATCCCCAGACATTGATCATATATCACGTATAATGAAGTCTCTATATTCTCATTACAGTAATAAAGGATGATTTTGCAAAGTTGACTGCCAAAGTAAGTTGGCCGCACCACAGGTACATGCTACATCTTTCCACTGACATTATGCTGGTGAGGAAAATACATCGTGACTCTAGTTCTCAAGCTGCTTACATTTTGAGGACGTTCCAAAAGTTGATCCGCTCTAGATTTCCTTAGTCGCCCATTACTTATACCAAGGAATGAATCTAAATATCTAAATCTCTATCTATATATAAAAAACCCAATTTAAAGTCCATCCATGAGTATTTTTTGCCTTTTAGTTTTAGTCCCTTCAACAAAATTTCTGCGATGATCTATACCATAAGTTTTTGGGGAGAGGTCAACTTTTGGGCTATTCGTTTCAAGCAAATTATCTGGCTGGAATCCTGGAGATTTTCACCAAACGGCGGATTAGGAGATTTGACCCACTGTTAATAGGCTTTGTATTCTTCTACTTTTGTAAATCTATGCTGTACTTTCTTTTTTTACCAAACACTTTGGTTAACAGAGAATAGAATATTTTTGAAATAATGATGTGACTGCAGAAATGTTTAGGTTAGTGATTCTTGGGGGAAAAAAACCAGAAGCATCTGAAATCAGCATGGACATGCAAGCGGGTGGGAAGAATTTAGCCCGGCACATTATGATGTTAAATTAAGGCCATGCCTTGCTCTCCCTGAAGTCAATTAAGTTGTAATCTTTCATCATCGTATCATTTTATAATCACAGAACAGTTCGCATTTCTTCCTTCCTTAAAAATTAGATCTTGGATCACTATAATTATATGGGCACGCTGCACAAGGTATTACAATCCCATTTCCAAATAAAACCTTCCACTTTGACAGTGCTCTGGGTTCTGACAGACACCTCGCCACATCCAGCAAATACAAAATAAAACCTGTGTGCAGAAGCTTGCGTGTGCCTCATACAGCATGTGTGTTTAATTAGGTGTCGGTATGGAAGAGGATAGCTGGAGCAACTACTCTACACGGCAGCCCTATTCATATTTTGGAGCAGTCAGTCCAGCGTGTCCTCATAGGCTGCTACGCTACATTTCAAAGTAGCGATCAATAAATATACTATAAATAAATAAACTACATATTTTTATTCTCATTGAATATTCTAGTTGATTCCAGCAAATTAGTTACAGTGTGTGAAAACTCCCACCAGGAAAAGAGGTTTAACTGGTTTTTTTATTACAGTTTGCTAAATCCAGACACGTTTCTCACACCGATGATTTACCAGAACTTCAATGTACCTCTGAATTTTATACGTGCAAACCAAAAGGGACAGCAGGGTTCTACTTTTAGAATTTTAGCACCATCAAATACCAACTAAAATTACTACACTCGCAGAAAAGGAGGATAAAAACATAGCAAACTCCTACCCTTAAATATTGCTATATCGTCAGAAAAGTAAATAAATACACTTGAAAATGTGGAAGTGCTTCCAATTAAAAAATAATATTTATACTAGGAGTGTAATCAGATTTTCTCTCCAGTGAAATAAGGAAACTTGAAGAGAGATCAGATACAGCGCAAAACACTTAAAAGCCCCGCTTACCTCAGATAACATAGATTTCTATAAAACAAGTTAATATGTTTTCCACACCCTCTTGTTTGTGATTCTGACTGAGAAAGCTATAAGCTAATGAATTAGAGACTCTGAAGATTTTATTTTAAAAATTTTATTTTTATTTGTAATGTTAGTTTGATTTTGAAATGCATGAGATTAGTGTTATGAATATGGGACGCACATTTTTATAAAGTACAAATGAAAAC
>VZSC01007359.1:146254-185164 GCA_013398225.1 Steatornis caripensis
TTTTTTTTTTTCCCCAGAGGAAACACACTGCAAACGCACGCTGCTTCTCAGGTGAGTTTTTAGGAGGACCTGAACAAGTCGCCCAGCGAAGGTTTTTTCAGAAATGTCCTTGGCTTGATGCAACTCATGGTTAAAACCTTTGGCTTCTTTATACTCTGAAGGCAATTCCATCTCTCAAATCGAATCAAGCAGTCATATAAGAAAACATGGGGTGGGGTGGAAGGAAAAGAAATGAAGGTATTTGGGGTGTGTGGGTGCATATGCGCGTATTTTTTTGGTTTTTTTCTCCCTTAGCAATCACTAAGCCTGTCTGAAAATTTTCACCCTCCTGCATTTCCTTTCCCACTCAGCAAACTGCAAAGGAAGCGAGTTAACATCAGCTAGATGTAGGTGACAGCTGCTTTAATTTTGCATCGTAAGTGGTTTCAATGACATTTGGAAAGTACAACACTATGGAGTGCGAGCTTTTTCAATAGAAATCATGTGATCATTCTCATTTTTGGCCCTTGATTTGTTGTAACAAGTCTGAATGCAATGCTCTATCTCTGCGGTTTTCTTTACCTACCGGGCTACCCATTAAATAGCAGATCAAATATTCTGATTACAAGTAAATTAGTGAATAATTTATTACAGCTGCACAAAAGCCCATGCAGACATCTGAGCCTAAGTGAAGATACTATTTCTTGCGTTCCTCTTCTTGGAAGAGAATTTTAGGCCAAAAGTTTACTTCAGCCTCAAGATTAACTTCATGTGAACCTATAGGTCCCACCGCACTCTTTAACTAAACAAGAAAGCAGGAGTAGTGATGACAGCGAAATAATGAAAAAATAATTCCCAGGAAAGAATGAAACATTTCCAGCCAGAGCATCTATGTTTGAACACGGGGCCTGACATGTACTCAGCATCCAAGAAAAAAACTGAAAGCTGAGTAGCTTTGAAAAGGGTCAGATTGATATCCCTGGGGAAAGAAAGCTTACGTGCTGTGTCGCTTGCATCTTTCACACACAGAGACTCCTATCAAGATGGCTAGAAATGGAGGAAGCACTTTCAGGTATTATTAGACAGTCCAGCTCTTTCCAGCCCTGTGCCACAAGGAGATGTCCAAGACGGATGCCAATGAGTATCTAAAATTGGTATGAGTTCCATGAGAAAGGAACATTTATTTGGCAGAGTACATTGGATGGAGGTCACCAGATTTATTTCACAGAGTTTACCAGGAAGCCAAAAGTTTATAGTAACTTGGTATTGCTGCCAGTGCAGACTGAACTTAAATGTACTGTAGAGATAAGAGAGCTTAAATTCTTTCTTCTAATTATCCCCATATTCTCTGTTTATTTTGTATAGCCGATGATTCATTCCACCTCTCATGTATTTTGAGTAATTCCATTTAGAGGTTGAAATCCAAACCAATTTTTTTCTTTCATATACAGTGTGTACAGGTGTAAGTATCTTGTAAATAACTTTCAGGCAGGGCTTGAGGTTAGTGTTTTGTGCGCCGCAGTCTCAAGCTGTGATGGTCATAACAAAAAAACCAAGAGCAACGACCATCATCCGTCACAAGTCAAGAAAGAGCAAATGCTCAACAATTCCTATTTTTTTAGCAGCAGCTCAGATCTATGGACTCCCAAGTGCATCAAGTGAATGACACGTAGCTTTAGGGGGTATTTAGCCCATCTTTAGACTAAAACCGCTAGCAGTTGAACGAATTTTAGGCATCTGGCTTAGCAGGCGGTTGGCTGGTTGTAATCATACCGTATTGTTACTGAAAAGAGATGGGTTCTTACTCTGAAACTCCTTTAGAAGTTATGAGTTGGGTACTCTTAATTGACTCTCTTTTGTTGGCTGAGGTTGTTAGCTACCTAAATGAGGTAGTCGGGTTAACTACCTAAATTTGGGCTGTGGGAGAGGACTCAGATTTTAGGCCACCAGTAAGAATTAGATTACTAGTAAGACACCCCCCCACCTTGCCCCGTAGAGATGTTATGACAATGCTCTTTGCCAATGAAAAGCACAAATGTAAGAATGTCCCTATTCCACTTCACAAGCACATTATCTGTGACTATTCTGGTAATTTGGGCCACAAAATACAACAACTCAGCAACTGGAAATTGAACAATATTATATTATTTTGTTGCATTTTCGCATTATAGGAAATAGAGTCGTAACACAAACTTGGAGCTGATACAATTTTCAGAACCCTATCACTTTTATGACCATTTTAACATAGAACTGCATTTTTAATACCGTGCAGTATTAACCCGATAAGCTGTTTGAAGCAGAAATGCAGACATATGATGCAAACCACAATGTTGAAATTCAGTGTCTGATTAAGCCCCTGGTTTTCTTAGACATCAGGAGTGTTCAGAGTTCTTGGTTCCAGCTTGTTCCCAGCTGCATCTGGAGACCAGTCTTGCCTTTCACCATCTTAAGTAGCTGCTCGTTTAATGGTCACTAAGGTTGACGTCTACGTGTCACAGTGCCACTCAGTGGGATAAAGAATAAGATGCCTTTTTAGGAAATCATACTACGTGTTTACATGCAGCTTCTTGACCTTAACCAAATGAGTTGGGGAGCAGAAGATAGCAATCTATTGTGCGAATTCTACCGTCTTCATGCCAGACCTTCGAGCGCTCTACTGCCCTCAAATGTAAGGTCGTATCTCTGCCCTACACCTAAGGAACAACAGAGATTTTCATGGATGTTTAGAAATACATGGTGCCTCTGTTACACTCAGGACTGTATCCCTCCCTCCTATGCAGGTCAGAAAAGGGAGAAAACCGCATTCGCATCAGGGGTTCCCGTAAAGCAGTGTCAATGGATGAGAGAAATTCCTCCAAATTTTATTTGTTCTGAGGGATCTCCTAAAAGCACAGGCAAACTTTAAGAAGCCCTTGTACGCAATGGGAAGAAATAGATTTGTTAGCTTCTTTCTCATGAGTTCGTGTACCACCTGGTAATACTTTATTCTTGCTCCTTTGAATTGTCGAACGGCTTTGTCAACATTTCCTATTAACCTTTAAGGAAGGGAAAGGGTCCCAACACTGTGTGGGAACTAATGGTTGGTCAGTTGAGGATCCTGTATTTTCATTGCATGTTGGAAATGAACATGAGAAATAATGCCACCTTCCTCAAAACAATTTGGCTGCACAGCTTAGTGAATTTGAGATAAGAATACCAATAAGTGTGCTTCAGCATCACTATTCAAAAGTGCAGCGGGCCAGTCCTTCTGTACCTTGACATTTTTTCTCCATGTATTTCCCTGTGAACACTACTGAGATACCTATTCAATAACTAGAACAAATACCACCATCTGGCACATCACCACCAACGCCCTAAGACATTTTTACTTAACTTATGGACATCACAGATGCATAGGAAATAAATAAGGGTAAAGAAAATCAATTTGGAAAAAATGTTTAGAAACATCTTTCAAGAAAAGTCATGTGAGAACCAGCCAAACTTATAACTGATAGGTAGACAGTTTTGAGACATGCAATTTGCATAATGAGGATGAAAACAAGGAAGAAGATTTAAACATAACTTCATTACCATTTTATCATGATGACATTCCCAGAGCCTCAGTACTGCATGCAGCAGCAACAGGTTTACAACACAGACAATCTAGATGTTATAGAGAACCGTTAATCGGAGGAACAAACCTCTTGTCTTTAGATTACTAATTCAAATCCAGACTCAAGTTCCTTAGAAGTCATTAAGATCTGGCAGTTGTCTCAGCCTATGGGCTACAGTACAACAATTTACATAAAAAAATCCTGACCGAGCTTAGAGAAAAATTGAGTAGTCCATCTTTTCTCAAGATATTCTCTGAACAGAGCACTAGAGTTATGTCGTACTTCAATCATGAGTCAAAAACACAATTCTAAAATGAAAAATAATGAACAAACAATTTCAAAGATAAACCTTTTCCAAGACTTACTGTTCAATTATGGACACTTTAAATCTTAATGAGACTTCCAATACCATCTCATACTATCCATTGGTCTAAGAAATAGTACTACGTCTTTCTAGAAATTCTGCCTCTCTTATCATCTAAGATAGGTCATACTTCTTTAGGGTAAGAGTAGGAATTAAGATACAAAACTAGTACAAGGTTAACAGGACAAGTAACCAGGACTAGTAACTAGTAATCAATGACATCATCTTCAGGCCATTTTTGGCACGGGAGCAGGATTCCCCTCACCCCAATGTTAATACACCAGCACTTTTTCATACAGCCACTAACTTTGCGATCATGCCAAATAGTAATAAAATTCATATGGTGGTGTATGCAGCTTATTGCTTGCAATTCCCTTTTGTTAGCTTTACCCAGTAAAGTGCTGAAAGCATTTTTTCCTGTGAGCAATAGTTCACACTTTCAACATGTCCAGTTTTGAATTCTCAATTTAATCCTATTAGTCCAATTTAATTTACTCAAAATCAATCCCTTTTTAACAGTTTTCAGACTGAATAATAAAAATTGAGGTATCCAAAGCAGTGTTTTATAACATCTTGGCTTACGGTAGTTAGACAGAAAAGAACTACTAAGCAGAAGCTTTTCTCTATTGGAGAAGTTTAACACTGGAGCAATCATTGTCTAATACTGTTGTGAGTTTTACTGCTCCTATTTTGCTACAACGTTTTTGAAATCATCCACATCTCACAAATATGGTGCAATATACCACTTCATTAATTGCACCAACTACAGCCCCGCAGTGTTTCACTGCACAAGGCTATACTCTCTGGTCATCTGCTTGAGGAGGCTGAGAGCTGCAAAAGGCACGTCAGCTAGAAAAATACAAGCAACGCATAAAATCCTTCCTATCCAGTAACTCTAAGTCATCTTCTGTGAACTTGGGTGCCTTAAACTTATGTAGCCGGTGGGCATGCCTTAAGTGAATATGGGTAGCTCTCACACAAGTCCAGTTTCCATTTTAGTGGTTAATGGAGAAACTGTAATATGGGTACATGCCACATTCTAGTTGTTAATGAGTCAGTTAAAGCTATTATAAATTTGTTCTGTACTGTGTTGGGGTGTTTTTGCCCAGTGCTCCCAGTTACTGGAATGTGAAAAGGAGCAACACAGGCTGGATTTCCATGCTTTAACTTGTTTTCAAGAGGGGGACAGTTCACTAGTTTTGTCCCCGTGTGCTACAAGAACAGCCATACCACTTCTAGTGACAAGCTGTCCCTGCAAGTAATACGGAATTTTTCACGTACTATCACACCTGATCTAATAAACTCTTGCAAACTAAGTTGTGTCTGCAATTCTAACACTATCTGCAAGGCAGATAATTCCACTACGGTTAATTAAGAGTTAATAATAGTGAAAGCCTTTAAGAAGCTGATTACACTCACGCTGGATTTTAAAACTGCCAAAATACCTTAGGAACATAAGCCTCACTGATCATTCAGCTCCCTGTTTTTGTAGCAGTTTTTGACTGGTGTGTGCAGGCGTATCAGATCAAACCTCCACTGTTATGTCAGAAAAGAAAGCACTAGCCAACATCAGTGGAGGCACAAGGAGAGAATATCACAGCAAAGACGAGTGTGCTGCTTCGCCTCTTAAATCAGACTTACACTGCTTCATACAGATTACACTGAAGTTCTTCCAGTTGCACACGAATATGAGTAATACAATGACCTGGAACCACACAGATGATGCAAATTAGGGGAAAAAAATAACACGGCGGGAAAAAATCCAATTTGAAGACAACACTAGACCCTGCAATTTTATCTCACGTGTGGCTTAAGTATGGCTGATCATCTATTTCTTTGATAGGTAGTTCCTTAGGTCCTCTTGTAGCTGGCAGCTGCACTGCAGCTTTTGCACAGACTCTGAAACCTTTACAATATTTCAGCCATTCTAGCAAATTCACATTTTCAATAATAAATAATGTACCCCTATAAAGTCACCTGAACACCCTGAGAGAATTATAGCTTTTATTATGTACAATTGGGGGTATATTAATCCTTACATTGAAAGATTTTTTTAGTGACCTGTCGGAAAGTTAGATAAATTATCAGAAATAGCAAAGTAAAATTACACTAAATGTCCTTTAGCGGAACCACTGAAATGCCCTCTGCAAAATATGGGATTGTTTAGTGAGAGGAAGAGAATCCAGGGACAGGCATGATCATTTTTTGTGGCATAGCTCTGAGGCTGATTACTTAAGTCAAGTGACCAATCTGGGAACTGTGAACCTCTGGACAGTCATTTTCTTGCTATTACTAGTGGCTCTTTTAACCTACTCACCTATTAATCTACCATGTATTCTTGCTTGATTTACGGAACTTTCCATATAAGTAGCACTTGGTAGAATGGTACCTTTACTCATTCAAAACAAGTCCTTTGCCTAAATCTGTCTGAACACATGGGAAATGGCTTCCAAGCAACAGAAATAAAAGGGGAGGAGGGGAGGAGACGAGGAAGCTCGTTTAACACAAATATTGCAATATAATTGGAATTATATTTAAAAAATTAAGTGACTTTTTGTGAACTTGTTTAAAAGGGTCAGAAATGTGTTTGAGCTGTACAAGATTAACCTTTACTCGTTTGGGAAAATGCAGACTTCAACAGCAATCCTCTGCAGTGGTTGCACTTGCTAAAAGTTTAAAACAGTAATTTTTTCCCAAGAAAGGTCATCTTGAGCTAAAATGTCAAATAAATTATTTAGATTACTGAATTAGAAAAGTGAGGATCTGACAGGCTGAATTTTTTATGCACATTAGCCACAGTCAGGGTCTCTATATGCTTTTTCTATTAAGTGCACCCCCTCTTCCCTTATTAAAAATCTCTCCATTTATTCCAATATATTCTCTTTAAGATGTATCTTAGCATCTAAATAGCTGGTCCAATTTGCTTCTTACTTATACAAACCAGGAAGCACTTTACGTGACTGTTGCTCAGCATTTTTCCAGTATAAAACTAATGTAAGAAAGAGAATCTTGCCGCTCGTTTTCAGGGCAAATTAAGTCACTAAAAATTCATCTTTAAAGCCTCCATGTAGCTATTAAATCCTAGATTGTAGCAGAAGAAATATTTTTAAGGAGAAGGAATATTTTTAAGGACGCAAAATTAAAAGGATTGAAATGGAAAGGGAATAATTTTTAAGTAGGTGCTACTCTTAACGATTATGTCCTAGAGTTTTTATAGGGCAAAATATAGCTATAAGTAATTACTAGAAGATGGAAGAAAGTAATCTTCATATGTTTCTGCTCACATACAGGTTTCACCCCACAGGTTCACATCGGCATTTCCCATTCTTCTTTACATTCATAAATACTACTGATAATTATTCGACGCAGCACAAGAGACCCTGTCCAAACACAATGCAATACAATTCAGTCAAACGACAACAGTGGTAAAACTTCCCACTTCATTTTCCAAAACCAATATTTGCTCAGTACGGGAGAGGTCAACAATTCTTTATTGATAATAAACCCCTCCTAATTTGACTCCTACCGTGATATTTTTCCCCACAGACTATGTGCACTGTAGAGTAAATTAAGTTCTCAGCCTGAGTGGCCAGTCCAAATGCTGGAGGTGCAGGGCATGAAAAAAGGGAGATGCTTTCAACTTACCAGGCTTACCAGCAGAAACAGCCTCCCTCCATGCTTTCAAAGTCAACACATAAGGTGCCTAAACTCAGCCCTCACTTTGCTGATATCCAAATACTCCTCAGTAGTATTAGTGTCATAGCAGGGTTCCTCGTGAGCCTTATGGTGCGCACAGGTAAGGTATGTAACTGGGGGTTAACGTAGAGGCGGTGCAGCTCCGTGGGAACCCACGAGGCAATGGGCCTCGGCAGTGATCTACTAAGGGGTCTCATCTTATTCCTTTCCTAGGACTCAGGCCCACCTTGCATCACTGCATAGTGAAGAACACTAGCAAAGCACAGCTGTGCGTCCTGGAAAGAACTGAAAGAACAATGTTCGTGCTACCGTACGCCACAAGTACTGGTAATACAAGTGCATGTGTGTGAGTAATTTTGCTGCGTACAATCGCAAGTAGTCAAATCCCCTTGAATGAGACGACTGTGGGAAGAACCGCCCTCACGCACTTACTCCTTATGTGCACTCTTTTTAAACTCCTGGGATATTTGTGTTGATTCTGCATGTAAAACACCTGGCATGTGCAGGACAAACTTGCTATCACCCTAACCTGAGACTGACCTGTTCTAACTTTCTGGCTTGCAGTGGCACCAAAAGTACTTAGTCATTTCTGCATCACTGAGAAGAGGGATTTAGTGAATAAGACAACCATAGACCTTACTCCTTGGTGATTCCTTCTTTGACAGGGTAAATCCCACAGAAAAACAGCGTTAATAGAGCATGACGATTTGAAGAATAGAGCCCTAACTGTTGACATTTCTGTTGTCAAGTCAGGTATTATGCTATGATAAAGAAAAAGAAATATTAAAAGAATTCTGGAAAGCTCTTTGGAATTAAGTTTCCTGATGCTGCCTTACTGTAAAGGCCATTAGTACTACTCCCACTCAGGGGTCTTTCCTCTTTCCTGCTAGGAATTCTTCTTTCCTGGACTTGATAGTAATTTACCTTTGTCAGGTCAACGAAGTATAAGTTGTAATTTGTTATATAGTGCAAAATACTCAAGGGTCCTTTTAAGGTCTAAATTTAGGCAAAACCAGTTTCTTTTCGAAAATGTTTGTACACTCTACTCCCCTCTGATTGCAGTATTCGGAATGTGTGCTAAGACACACTGGGGAAAAGTGGGAAGAATATATTGGCTCTTAACTTCAATTTGCAAATCAACAAACAGAAGAAAGTAAGTCCTAAAAAAGGTCTTAAAAAAGTAAAGCAAGCTGGAAAATTGGATCTTGAAAATATGAGACAGGCCAGTAAATAACCTTCTCAATGGTTTCCACAAACAGCTTGGAAAGATCTTGACATCATAGATTTTGATCATCTTTGCTTTGTGAAATGCTCACAGTTTGCACGCTTTAATTTGTCAGCTGTTTCTTAAGGTAAAATGCTTCAATGGCAAAGTGTTCATCATATATGATACAAACATTTTTGAACCATAGCCATTAATGCAATCAAAATAAAGATACGGGTTTGTCACTGCTTTTTTGCTTCTTCTTCTTTTCTTTTTTCATTCATAATATGATTGTGGATATGGTCTGATCTACAATATTTGAGAACATTTCTTGCCTTTTTCCTTTCAGTGATTTATGTGCTTTTTTATGCTAACACTTTTGGACTAAATTGATTCTGCAAACTTTGAGAGGTCATACTGACAAAAACCCTGTGATAGAAATGTATTTTGCTCTATATTGAAGTGCAGCGCCAACACTGGCAAAGCAGTTCACTAGCTGTTTTCAGGAGAAGGCTTTTGTCCAAAATGTGTCTCAATTTAATCTATGTAACAAGGCCGTTTCAAAGAGACTGCATAGACCGAACTGCGACCTGGTTTATTGACTCTTACCAAGATGGTCCTTTTCACTATAAGAAAAAACCTGCCTAACAGAATTGTCTCGATAGATTGCTATTTTATTTCACTTCAACAATTTAAATTAAACTACTACCAAAGTTCTGTGTGTCAGTCCTCTGAATTCCTTTTCAAACTAGCACTGAAAAGAAAATCCATCCCTCCATATATATGTAAATACGCAAAGCCAGCTGCCAAACAGTGACATTATCCACGGGTTTCTGCAGGCTTCCCATAGAAATGAATGGGAAACTCTTCTAATATTGCTAGGCTTGTATGATATTTCTGAAATAGGTGAGAGAAAGCAGCATCGTTCCAGGGAAAACAAGGAAGAGCATTTACCAATCGGAACATGGTCAGATGTCACTGATAGCAGATGGTTTTAAAACTCACAATTTAAGACAGCAGCTGCCTGACTGTGTTATATTTAAAAGGGCTACCCTTGATTGGAATATGGGATGAAACACTTTTGTAAGAGGGCAGCTTTAACTATGAAACGAGCAAAAAATACTGGACAAATATAAAATCAGATGTTGCTTCTATCGCATCCCTTCAGAAGCCTTATTAGATAAAGTATCAAAAAGATAGAAAGACTATTTGTGTCAAAAGTTTGTAGAAAGAGGAGAGACGTACTTGCTCTGAATATTTTTAGGTGCTATGTCCATACGGCTCTGTGATGTTATCTTAATTCAAGGATATTCTAGGACTGTTTAAAGAAAAAACACGGGAAGATTAAGGAGGTAGTCCTCACTGAAGCCTTTTCCAGTCATATAAAGAAGGGGAAGACAAATACAAAATTCTTCCTGGGATGGAATAATCCCATCCAACAGTGCAGATTATGGATTGAATGGCAACTGGTCTGCAGTCTGGGGGCTCTGGTGGACAACCACCTGGACATGAGGGACGTGCAGTTGAGCTGATACTACTAGCCACCAGCAGGTTTTCGTTGGCAGGAATGTAGCCAGTGGGCCAAAGGAAATGGTAATTCCCTTCTGCCTGGCACCCATGAGGCTGCACCCGGAGTTCAGTGTCCTGTTTTGCTCCCTTGGGAGTGAGAAACTGGAGTCCAGCAGAAAGCCACCAAGATTGGTATGGGACTGGAGTACGTGATAAATACACACATATATATGATTTGTATAGATACACATAGAAGCTGAGGGAACTTGGTTTGTTCAGCTTGCAGGTGAGAAGGCTGATGGGGTGCTTTTTGAAGACTTTTGTACCTAAAGAGGGGCTATGGAGAAGAGGGAGCAAAACCCTTCTCTGAGGTACGCATAGAATAATAAATCACAACTGGAAGTAGCAGCAGCAGCAAGAGGAATTCATGCTGGATATCAGGGAAAAAAAAATCAAACCGTCAATGAGAGAAATTAAGCACTGGAACAGGTTGTGTAGAGAGTCTTATCACCCCATCCTTGGGGATGTTCAAAACCTGACCATAAAAGGCCCTGAACAATCTCATCTAATTTTGAAGTTAGCCCTGCCTTGAGTAGGAGGTTAGACTAGGTGACTTCCAGAAATCCCTTCCAGTCAGGTTCCAAAAGACTGAGAAATACTATCTCTGCTGAGCTAATGATTAGAGATATTAGCCTAGAGACCACAGTAGGCTGGGAGAATTGTAGAAGTTATGATTCGTCAAAACCAAAACTGCTTTTCTCAGTCCCAGTATGAAATTGCCTTTCCAGATGAGAAAGACCTACCATTAGAAAAGTCATATTAAAATACTTGGGTCTTCAGTATACCAGGTGATGATTTTAACCTCTAGTTTGGCCTTCTGTTTCTGCCTAATTTTTTCCTGCTTCCTTTTTTTTTTAAAGTATTCTAAAAAAAATTTCACCAGATCACAAAACAGAATTCCTACATACTTGACGTTGATATTTGATTATCATGAACCATGGTTAATAAACATAACAAATCTTGAGCTCAGCCAGCCAGCCTTGGGTACCTGAAGCAAATCTTCCACACAGCTCCAGCAAGACCCCTTCTCGGAGTATGCAGAAAGAAAAATACGACCAGAGTTTCTGAACCATCAGAAGTGGAAATCAGTGTTCAAGCATAACTGCAATAAATTTAAGAAGTGCTTCAGTGTTGTCCTACAAAACAATGACATTTCAATGAAAAAACAGTAGTGAATAGTTGTTCCTATTGCAATTCATAACATTTTTTTCATTTCAACACTTGCACTCTTCAAAATGAAATTTCAGAATTTTTTGAAATCTGTACTCAGAACCCCCAAATTTTGTAAGCTCAGCTATGTATGTCAGAATCCTTTATGTTGTACTCTGGGTGGTCAGATTATGCAAACACCTGTAGATCAGCAAGGAAAGTCAATGCCTGTTCAGCTTGTGATGTCAAAATGTTGGTGCCTAAAAACACATGTTATTGAGCCAAAGAAAAAGCATGGATATTTGCTTGATGTCCTCATAGACTATTAACAAAAATTAAAATACATGAATGTGTCTGGCTTTGGCTTCCTAGGATCTGGCATGGTATATCAGTCAACAACTTGTTTTGTGATTTGTATTTTTCAGCAGAGAATGAACCTCGTTTTAAGAACATCGCACCCGTATTTTAGTAAAATGCTCACATGCATTGATGCAGGCATATTTAACATATGATGCAGACACATGTTCTTCATCTCTAAAAACATCCCTACAGTCCTTTGAACTTTGCTCTGGAGACAGGAATTTGGCCTCTGTTTTTGTCTCTGTTTCTTGATTACAGTTATAATCATAATTAAATTGCTACCTAGATAGATAGCCAGTAAGCGAACATATCCCTTACATTTTTCTATTAAATGGTTAGTACATTTCTGAATACAGACATGAGTCCCTAATGTCCAGTTAGCTGTATAAACCTCTTACACAGCTTGGCTGGCATATGACTCGAACAATGGATTTTGAATTCTACATAATTCTTTTTTTTTTTTCCAAAGGCTAATTAAAATCAATTCCATGGCATTTCTCTGCTGTTAGAAAAGATGCCACGGGTAGATGTTTCAATCATTAGCAATATGGTGCTGCTGGATTAAAAACAAATTTCCAAATAACATAGCAATGACAGTTAGTCTATGATAATCCATGCAACTGTTAATGAACAAAATCTGTTCTGCCTCTATACCTGAATATTTGTTGATGGCACCTGAAAATAGAGATGTCAAAAAGCAGTTTATTTCTTATACTTTAAAACTATGTTCATTCATTTTAGCTATGCAAATTTAGTAATTTTCTGAGTTTCACAGAGGACCTAGACCTTATAAATATGGGCTTTTACAATTATTATAAACATAAAATATTTCAGAATTTAGTTCTAGAGGTAAAATACTCTCATTCACTCCGGTTACATCTAGAGTCACTCAACCTTTGTTTAGAGGTAGCTCCCATGTGCAGCCCTTAAGTTTATTTTGAATCAGGCTGTCTGATCCAAATTCTACTCCTACTTTACACAACGTAAGCATAGCCTGAGATCAGCACCAAAACATTCTTGAGAGCTCATAGAGCCTGATTTAAAATCATTGGACCCAATGGAGCTGTAATCCTTTCTTCATTGACAGTCAATGAGTTGTGTCACTGATACAGCTTAAGTGAGGATTTTACCTCAGGAGTTTGGAGAAACGGTAATGTACATGACAAGAGAGTAAGAGGCAAGATTTTAACAAGTATTTTGGAGAGTAGAAGCATGATAAGTAGGAACGAGTATTTATAATTGAGTCAGAGCTAGTGCAGCACAGGCATCACAGCCTAAACTCTTTTTGCCTTTGTGTCTTTTTTCACAGTAGGGTTGCTGTTCTCCTAGTCTTTGAGAAGCAGCTATCATTACCTTTCATGTGAAATTATCGTAGTTAGAAGAACATAGATGAAACAGAATCTTATTATTTCTGAGTTAAACAACTGTAAACATAATTGATGTACACCATATAGAAGTAAAAGTCCTTGTTCTGATTGATTCGGCACAAGAACTTGCAGCTGAGTCCTTTACTTCTCAGGTTATTTACCCCCCAACCGTTTTTGCTGGCTATTAAATCCTGTAGTATCTATATTCGTGAATAGGATTAAAAACCCAAAACTTTTCATAATAATAATAAAAAAATAAAAATTGAAAAAGAAATTATCAATTTATTTAGGTACATGTAATATGTCAATGACAGCATGTCTGAGACAAACCCATGGATTTTACTGTCTTCCTTTCTGAAATGATTACTACCACTCTCTCTTGTCTGATAGATGCGGTCCTTATAGACTAGGATCGATTTCATGGTGTAATTTCCTAAAGGAATTACAGGAGACTGTGTCAAATTTGTTGTTATAATGAAGGCAGTTGACAACCACCACTCTGCCCTCATCTACAGAGCAAGTTGTTTCATCAGAGATGGCCATCAGCTGGTCAAGCATTTACCGTTGGTAAATCCATGTTGGATCTTCCCAATCACTTTGTTGTGTTTCATGGTCGTGGCAACAGCTTCCACAAGGGCCAATTCTGTAATTTGTTCAGGGACTGACTGGAGGCCGACTTATCTGTAGTTTCCCAGATCTTATCTTCGGGAGATGGGTATATACTTACACTTTTGAACTCATTCAGGATCTACTGAATCTCCCTGATCTTTCAAAGATGAAACAGTGTGACTTTGCAGTGCTGTCAGCCAACTCTCTTAGCACCCTCAGACTCATTCCACCAGGTCCCATGAACTTGTGCATGTCCAATATGTACAGACAGTTCTCGACTCTCCTGTTCACACAGCGGTTCACTGTTTGCTTTGTTGTTGCTTCTTGGCACTGAGACTTCCGGGCTAACTTTACCCTTGAACACTAAGGCACAGAAAGCATTTAGTATCTCAGTCTGTTCTAACCCGTCAGTTTGTACTAACTTGGTCAGTAGTGGACCTGCACATTCCTTGTGCTTCTGTTTGTTGATCACACACACTTTTCTTCTTATTCCTGGCATCTTTTGCCAGTTTGAGCTCCAGATGAGCTTCTGCCTCCTCCACAACTCCAAGCAATATTTCTATGTTCCCCTCTGGGAATCTGTCCCAGAGTCACTGCTCGATACCTTATATTGCTACCTGGAGTTGACACCTGCCTTTGATTCCTCACGTTTTCATAAATGTTAAGAATGTGTAAAATTCACAGTAACAATCTCAATAAGCAATATTCAAAATCGCCCCAAATAAGCTATCACTGAGTCCCCTGATCTGCTAGTTTCTTTCCCAAGCATTTTCAGAACTGTTCATGAGTTAGTTTGACACTGCCTGTGAAGTTGTGTTACCTTGTGGTATCATTATAGAGGTATGTTTCAAAGTTTTATGCAGAAAATGTAACCATCAGTTCACGGTTAATCAAGCTGCTACTACACAAGATTGCATATGCACATAATGAATGCTACAAGGACTGTGTGTGCTTGTGTATAGAAAACGAATCTATCTATGTATAGTACAGGCTATAGGCATAACGCAAGGAGAGAATTTTTATATAGGCATCTTTGAAAAGACAGCATGAGAAGAAGCAAATAGAGGCATTTGATGTGGGCTGTGGGCTGTCCTCCTGTGAGGAACGCAGGAAAGTGTGCTCTGTGGAATGTGCACGTGCACATGGAAAGTGCATTTATTAGGGACAAAAGTGCGTGTGCCTGAAGATGTTTATAAAGAAGAGTATTTGTACAGTGCGTGCATCTGTGTGAGGGAATTTGGGTGTTGAGTTATAAGCCTGTGTATGTATAGATTAAAGGAGAACGTTTGGATTTGTGTATAAGCTAGGGCAGTGGATATAAGTGAAGTGATATTAATGTTCACTCCACATACGTATTTACTATGTACAGACCTAAAATTTTAATTCGAAAAATGTATCTGTAAGAAATTCGGATTAGTGGAAAAGTGGGAAAACAAAGAAGAAAGAAGGGAAGAGAAACGAAAATAAAAATAATAAACTACACACTAAGATATAGTAAACAATTCCTTATGTTGTCTTGTTAAAAATTTTTACGCTTTCAGTGTATCACTTGGAAAAGCATCATTATTTTCTCTGTTGATATCAACTCAGTTTAGTCAGTATTTATGTGTCCAGCAGGACAACGAACATAGCGGTTATGTTATTTTACTTGTTGTTTACTTTAAAAATTTTTAAACAATAGCCCCACTTAGCCAAACAATTTTTTTCTAAAGATTTCCCAATTCCTAAGAAATTTTTCAGGGTGGGAAGAGTGGGTATATTTTTCTTTTTGTGCATTTCCTTGTAAAAAACATACTCCGTAATAGACCTGTACCATTAAATAGCTTGCTGCAATGATTATTACTTCTACTTTGAGTGGCACTTCCCATCCTACCAATCATTATCAAAACAGACTTTGCTGCTAATTTCCTGGAAGATTCAAATGCTCCTATTTCAAGGTCATCTCAAAGGATAGTTTAAAGAGCTTTTTCTGTAAAATATGTATATTTACAAGAGCACGCATAAATGGTCACCAGGGAAGATAAGCTATCAGAGAGTAGAGAGATGTCGTTCCTTATACAGTTCACACACCACTGAAGCAGATAAAATTGGTTTTGTACCCAGCCTATGAATGCACTGTTAGGAACTCTGTCCTGAAAATTGATCTATAATACTGAGATAAAATTCAATGCATCTCTTTTCATAAATATCTAACTGTGGCATCAAAATTCTACTGCTCTTGCCTGAATAACCATCTACTGTAGTTCCAGCAGGTAGCGGAGTGACTTCGCTCATGTACTCGAGAGACATGGGAACAGGCTGCATCTGTAGGTAATTGGAGCATTAGTTTTAGCGCACAAAGATGTGAGTCCAAGTTTACAGTTATTAAAGTCAGACGCATGGCTGACTACGAAATGTTAAGATTAGATCTGTGGGGTTTTTTAATAACAAAGGCACCCAGTATTCATTAACTTGTCTTTTTTCAAGTCTGTCTATGCAGCTTTGTATTCCTGGTCTTGTCTTCCCTGTCTCTAGTGCATAATACTGGCACACTACTCCGCTTCAGAAACAAGCAGGACTGTAGCACTACTGAGGCTCACTTTTGTTCTGCCAGTTCACTCTGGCCATGATCTACCTGCACAAGCTTAACTTCAGCATCGTATGAAATTTTTATACCGGCACAAGGGTGCGCATGGACTTTAGTGTTCTTAAAATTCATGGTCAGCTCAGTAACACACAAAATCAACTCTGAGCATGAGCAAGCACATAAGGACTATTCACAGCTGGCAAGTGCTGAGGACCTTATTAACTAGCACACAGTTAGCAGCAATTTTAATGTATTATCGGAAAAAATGAAATCACAATGCAGTGGATCTCATGTGGCTGCTCCTGCAATTTTCCCTCAGCGCTACCATTCGCTTCTCTTCACATTACGCTTTACGCAATACATAAAATCCTAAAGTAAAAAACAAATATGTGGGAAACTGGAAAATGTATTAGGCTTAATCCACTTGCTGCTAGAGTCAATAGCTAGAAGTCCTGCTGACTTCAACAGGAAATGAATACGGGCCCTGTATTTCACAAGAAAGCATACTTAGATGTGATCCATGTGACGCGGGTGGCGAAAACTCTCTGTTTACATGTAGCCTATTGTCCTATAAACAGCCAAGGGGCAACACGTTCCTTTAGAAGAAACTCTAAGTATTTCACTTTTGCTTTATTTTTTGCAGTGTGTAGAAAAAGAGAAATTAAAATCTATTTTAAATTCTATTTTATTTTTAGCTAGTGGACATTTGTTGGCAAAACACAAGTTGAATGAAAATGCCTGAGTCTAGAGCAAAGAAGATGATGTGCTGTAATGATTTATTTTTAAGAAAGCCACTTCTTCTGCTTCTATAGGTAGTAATTTGCTGGAAAAAATCTATGGAAAATTCACTCAGGCTTTTGTGACAATAATGGACAAACCCAGCTTAGCTGATTCTCGGCTCAAACTACCTGAGGAATAGTCTTACTGGAACCTGTGCAGAAGAACAGAGCTTTAAGAAAACACCTACATGGATGCTTGTGAAGGGCCAATGCCGTTGTCTAAGCATCTGAGGGAAGCTGTGTGGGGAATGAAAAGCTAGTTGTCCCATAGTCCTCTTATTTATGGTGTACTGGATTTGAGACGGGTGGTGTAAAAGAAATGGTAGCTATAATTGCCTTTCTGGTGTGTGGAACATTAGAAGCCTGGAGGTACAGAGGAGGAAGCCGTACGGATATGCAGCTGCTACTCCTCCTTCAGAGACATGGGGAGTGCCACTACAAAACTACTCACAAATGCATGGAATGGTAGAGGGGATGGCTTACACTGGTTCTAGCCTTCCCACTCCTACAGGAAGTATAACTCTGGTGATTTTATCTTTTACCCTCAGTATTTTGCAATTAATGAGAGCTAGTGGTTGATATGAAGTGTTATTTATGTAGATTTCAATGTCAGATTATTTCAGTAGGTACAAAACATTGTCAAACACACTTCTCAGGTGGGTATATTCTGTTTTCTTCAACCTTGAGGACTCATTCCACTTCCTTCACTACCATATCAATTAAAATTTCTGCGTAAATGCAGCAGAGCTCAAAATACAGCATTTTACTATATCATGCTTAAAAAAATAAGTATTTGGAAAGTACAGTCTGCAATTCTGATGAAAGTGCATGGTAGTCATGGATTTTTTGTCATAGGGTGATTTGTCTGTTAATAAAACGTGGAAAACACCTATTATGACCATCATCTCATTCTTGTTGTGAAACATCTCAGTGTCAACTTTCAAAATATCATTCCTTCGTTTGACTGATTTTGAAAGACAATTCCTTTAAAATACTGATTTCAGCTTCTAAATTACTTGCATGCATTGCTGTTCCATTTAAAGGTACGCATTAAAGGCCACTCTCTTTTCAAGAGGTCAACTCAAAAGTATGACAGAATCAGGTTCTTACTTAACACGTGCATAGAAATATTTGTGTCCCTATGAAAGCAGAAGAGCAATCAGTCCTTGAAACCGTAGATCTTTTTTTCTTTGATCAATGTTTCAATGGGAGTTCGAAATCCTTTTGAAAGATATTAAAATTCCAGCTTTTAAAAATCTGAATAATTATATTAATTTTAGTTGCTTTCGAACACACTTGCCTCCTCCTAAGAAATTGTTTAGCCATTTCCATTCGGTGCTTTGTTGAACAGGGGTATTGTAAAACAATTTATGGCTGATTCCTCTTGTGTGTTGCTGATTCACTTCAGCATAGGAAGAAATTTAAATGTGATGCAAGCAATTGAGCTACAGAAGGGGAAGGCAGAAGAAGAAGAAACCTTACCTATCTTACCTCATTTAGATATCCACTAACTCCTTTATCCAGATTCACTTACTCAAACCTAAGGCCTGTGGTCTTGTTTAATATCAGCCAGTAATAAAGAGCTCTTCAGCTAAATACAGCTATATTCCACTATTAACTGCAGCTCTTGAAGCAGTCATTGTGGAAAGAGTCTAAACCCTTCAATGTCAAGGCATTTAGAGGCACTCTGGCATCAATCAAGGTCTACGTCCAGTAAGTGCCTGCTTACATTTACATGAAATATTCATACAGCATTCAGTTTTGCTTTTCTCTCTCCTAATCATCACTTTTAGGAAGAAGCTACAATCATCACAGTTAAGGGAGGGCGTTAGGGGATGTGCGGTACCTTTCAATGTCAGGCTTCCCGCAGATAGCTAGCTCTGTAACGAGGCTGCACACTGTATAGACTAGCAAAGGTCTTCCCCACACAGCCTAGCCTTGTTATCATGCACTATTCATCTTCAAGTATACAACTTAAAGCAAATGAAAGTAATTAATTAACCATAACAGATCTGTCAAAAAGTGATTTAAAATCTTGGAAAATATTTAACATCACCTTTAAGTGTGCAAGGTTTCCCCCCCACACGCATGTATTCTCCAAAAACAGCATTTGGGTCTTCCCCTACATTCTTTTAATTGTAGAAGCACACAGTATCCTTTTAGACTGAGAGTGATTTATTCTTTTCATATTTTTCTGATGCATTTGATATGACCATACAGAGCTTTGAAAATGTAAAGCGCTACAAACGGTGAACTATTATTATCTAGTGTTGGCTAGAGAACATCACTAGTCTTTTCCTTCCTTGAATATAACATCAACAAGTCTGTGTAGTAATTTATCTACCATCCTTGACAGTTCAGAATACATTGACCTCAGTGCATTCTTTTTTTTAAGCAAAATAATAACATTTGCAGGGAGTTACTTAGGAGTTCGGGCCAAATAGAAACATTGCGCAGTGCCTTCTGAATGGAATATAAAGAGCATTTCTCATCATCCTATATATAGCCTCAGAGCAAATTCAGCTACTCCACCACTGGTAGTAGCGGCATCTATAATCTTTTTTATTATCAGACTACTAATATCAGAAATTTAGGTCTTATAAAAATTACTAACAAATAATGACTTTTGTTATTGTGACTTTGCTGCAGAAACAGCAAGAGTACATGACAATACTCATAAAGCAGAAAAATATATAAGGAAATCTAGTGCAGGTGATGCTGGAATTAAATGTGCAAAATTATATCCAACCACTGAAGTTTCAGAGTGTACAATTCTGTTTTTAAAAAACTTAAGATTTTAGGCATCGTATAAATTTATATGTAATAAAAACCTAAGATTTGCAAGAAGACTATGAAGAGCAAAGTTTATACAGTTATCCCATTACCTACTAAAGTATTAATTTTTTTCAGCAGCATCTTCCTCTTCCATCCCTTTAAACATTCACACAGCAAAGTAACAGCATTTGCATTTTACTCTAATGTTGAGCCTGCTGGCATCATCAGTTTTGATTTTTCTCGAAGGAATCTGGTTTCTCTAATAAATTACTATGCCAAAATTGAAGCTGATTGCCTAAAAATGGAATATAAATGGCAAAGTACTGAAACCTAGGAAGATATCCAAAAATGTCAATGTATTTGTTATTTTTAAAAAGCTCAACATATTTGTTTACTTTTAAAACAGTTAAAATTGAAGCCATTTTCTTTTATTATATTCCCTAAGTAATAATAAAAATAAAATAAAAATAAAAAAATAAAAAAAATAAAAATAAAAAACCATGATCACATTGTGCACATGGGAAAAGCAGAAGGCACTTGTGAGTATCTGTTAATCTAAAGGTTAGAGCATAGGTAATCAAAACCAATTTGAAATAATTTGGGCCAATAATCTTCATTTATCTCCAATAAAGACAGTCAAAACCAAAGAATGCAACTGTACCACTGTCGAACGTAAAAATACTTACTGTAAAAACCTACAAAACGTTCTTGTTCATTCCCCTGCATCTCTACTTGGGAGAACTCATAAGAACAAACCAGCCCTTGAAAAACAGGTGTTCTTCCATTTTTCCCTGATTTTGAATGAAATATACTCCATTTTTTTTTCATTTTTTAAAAAGAGGAAAGACAGAACCTAGTGACATGAAGCTGTGTAGGCAAGATACATTCGAAGCTAATTTATAACAGTGAATAAAGACTGCACAGTATCTGACTCAGAACAGGAATGGAAAAATCTTCCCTGAGGAGGCCTCACTGAGTTTCAAGAAGTAATTCATGGAAGGCTTATGGAAGATATTGTGCAGCAGTAGAGGCAGCTCTGCTTTATACTACACTTTCCTAACTTCTTACATTGTTTCTGGCTTAGGATCAGATGCTGTGGGATGCAGAGTTCCTTCTGGGGGTCGCTGAGAGCCCTCGATTACTGCCAAATTTAGTGAAATCGAAGGTACTTGTCACATTGCCAGTTTCAAGCTGCTGATTTAGGAAGCATTCTTCTCCTTGTATTTTCTTATCAGCTTTGCAATTTATTAGTTATGATAGTAATCTAAACTGTATTCTTGTATGCACACTGTTGCAATAAAATCTTGTCATTAAATGCTGTATTTTGTGCTTTCTAATTCTGCCTTATATCAATAGTATTTCCAAAGGTTCAAGACCTTGTTAGACAGGATCATAATAAATATGTCTATGCTGAGTGGTATAAATAGAACATAGACGAATGAAAATTATCCAGAGGCTATTTGGGATACAAACACATTTTAAACAGAATTTAGTGTTAAATTGCAATGTCTAGTAAACTTTAAAAAAGATCCCCCCAAAACCCCTGAATTTAATATGTTTCTTCCCAGTCATATTCATCTCTAGTACCACCATTTTGAATAAATCGAATGTAATATTTCTCTAAGTCTGACTCCTAAAGTGGCATAATACATTTTTTACCTCCTCGCATGTAAGCTAGGGTAGATGTTCAAAGTTGATTTCTGTTTTCTGGTCTGACATTATCTATTGAATTCCTATTTGAACATTTCAGATGCCTAATACAAAATAGACCTCTGCTGCTTTGGGGGGTTTTTTTGGGTTCTTTGAGGCGATTTCAGAACGGCATGCAATCAGTCGTGGTTTGGCTCATATTTCAAGCTATGCTGAGACCTGCTGAAATTTGAAGAGTTTGAATCAGTTGTAACCCATCATACCTGTGGGATATCTTTAATCCCACAAGTTGTGGGAACTTATGTGTACTGTTAGCTTTTGATCCTACTACAATGATTCTGAACATAACTGGCAAAAGCAATGCTAGTCAGACATAAAAGAATTGACTCTCCCTTGTTCTGCCTCTTAAAGTGTTCTCAGAGCGCTGAATAACATTAGGCTGTGCTTTGTGTGAGTGTGCAATACGACGATTTCCACTGCAGACTTCCACCAGATTTAGAATACAGAAAGGCTACCAAATGCAGATTCCTTTTGAACATTACCTCTACAACAAACAGGGTTTTTGAAAATGTGGATTTTATTTATTAGCAATATCGTCTTTGTGCCTTATTTACTCTTTAAACTAGTATATACTGTTAAGCATGAGCACAGCTGAAACACAAATGTGTGCTATCAAATGCTTTTACTTTACATCCGTGCATCCCAGATATTTCTTTTAATAACCTCGCATTTTTTTACTGTCATTACTTGTGGGAAAAACAAGATTCAGCTTTGCGCTTTGTGTTATTTGCAGATGCCTTGAACGTCCCTTAGAAGGCTAACTGCCTGACTTCATCAGTGACTGTTTGTCTATGCAGTGTTGCAGGTGTCAGTGACATACGAGCACCAGACCGCAAGGCCAGCTTGATAGATACGTGCAGCTTATGTATTATCAAAAATGGATTACAGAAATTCCGATGTGTTTTTAATGTCACTTCAAATTCATTTTTAACTTTTTTTTTTCCCCTTGCCGTATAATCCAGCATGATCCACATTACTGTATTTTAAAATGATGGATAGGTTACCATCCAAATTATTTGTAAGACATGAATGACCATTGTATGTCTCTTTGAAGTCAGAACATGTATTCTGTATGACTCAATCATTAAATCATCTTACAAATGTCTAACAAAGCACCTGCATTTAACCATACTTCCTATATTTACATTTTTGGTCTCTTTCTAAGATCAGGCATAAATCCATCAGGCCACTTTAGAACTTCAGAACTTCCTTCTTTTACATATCTACTGCTCGTTATCCAGAAGTTATTCTGTCCCCTGTGTTAAATTACTTTATGCTGCAGCTTAAACGAACATGTCTTGCTTTCATCTAGCATTTCAAATAGGGCAAAGACTGCTGTACAATTTCCAAACACAACTGTGCTAACAGAGATGAATTACTACAGTTTATATAATTTATATTAGGAATTCATAGACCTAGCAAAAGGGATTAGTACATTTTATTTCAGGGTAGGAGATGATCCTGTCATTAATGGTCGATACTTTCATCATCTTTTAAACCTGAGGAATTTCCTGGGTGACAAGACTGTAAGGACATATCAGGGATTCACAGCTGTGAGCTTTATCTGGCCGTGTACTGCTTTGCTCTCAGTATGTGGACTACGTTCCATCAAAACTGGATTAGACTGTCAATCATGTCCTGCAATGTATATTGTATTATGATTTTTTGAAAATGTCACTGAGATCAGAGTAATTTCTTGGCTAATTGCATCTCGTCTCTTCTTAATACTGTGCATTTAATGGTTTCATTACCTTACATGACAATCACAGACTCTAGTCCAGCATTAAGGGCAGTTTTACTTTTCTTTAAAGAAAAAAAAGGAAAAAAGAGAAAATCTAAGGAATCCTCAATCCTTTTAATAACATGGAAAGAATATTTAAGACACTTCTATATTTGATTAAACTAAATAAAAATGTGTTTGTGGTGTGCGTATTGTTCCCTGTGGTCTGAGAGATACACAGTCGCGGAGATTGTTTCTCTAATCCCAAAAGCACACCTTATGCTTAGCACAGTATTTTCTTCTCTTCTCCTGTTATGGAAATAGATTAAAGAAAATATTAACCTTTAAGAAACTGTCACTCATTACTCACACAGCTTCCATTTTATGCACGCTTGTCTCGAGGGAAACTCTCCGAAACACAAAAATATTTGTGTTTCAATATACCCATTTAGGCATGAGAGATTCATTTAGATGAATGTTATAGCATCTTTCCCGATGTTTCATTAAATGATACTTTGCCAACAGCAAGAGGTTCTGATGATATGCGTCAGAAGTAGCAAAATTGTTGGAGTGTTTACAAAAGTACTGAAGTCAAACTGGTTTTGGTTGAAAATAAGCATCTTCTCAGAACCCAGACAATTATGGGAAAACGTATCAGTTATTAAGGCAGTCATACATATCACCAGAAACCTATGACTATAAAACACAGCAATAGGCCTAATTTAGATGTTATTCTTTAAGGTGTTATAATGGCTACTTAAAGTAGGAAGAAAACGCTGCCTAATGAGAATGGCCGCGTGAAGCGCAAAGCGGTGTAGGTGAAGCTGGTGGCTCTGGACGGGACTGACAAAAAACATATTTTTGATCATTGTACTACTTTACCTCTCCCACACCGAAATACAAGCTGTTACTCATCACTGTAGTTTATTACATCATTATATGCCTAAAGCTGAACATGCACATCCTCTCCTGGATTCTTTTTTTCTTCCTTTAAGCAAGGGAGGGGTTGTCTTCATTTTTGACATCCAACTTGCCTCTAAAGACCCTCATACTCCACCAGGCAAGGCAAAGCACCAGCACTTGTATCATTCTGCAGCCCTTCCTTTTCTACTCTATCAACTAATTGCAAGCTACAGGGCAGAGAATACACGGGAAAGATAGGCATATATTGCCAAGGATTCCTGGTAGGGGTGCTTGTGATGAAGGACGCTCCTGGGTTCGGATGTGACAGCAGCTGGAACACCCAGTTCAGATTTGCTGTGGCAGGCAGAAAGAGTGCGAATGTTAAAATAACTAAGGCGTTTGTAAATACTCTAACTTGTTAGCCATTTGCATCCAGTTTGAGCGGATTGCTCCTATCACCAGCATAAATGCAAGCTGACATATTATTAAACATGCTTCCACTGATGATTTGGTTCTGAATGCCTTTTATTTAAACGTTACAACACATTTTATTGATATTCTTGCAAAACAGGAACGCTGATTAAACACTGCGTAAAACTCCAGTGTATTTCATTGGAGAAAACAGATTGATCTTATCAGCAGATGCTCATGCGCATCCACAAATCACTTAACTCCTGTTAAGTTTCAAAATTAACAAAAAGATCATTAGTCTTTCACAAAGGGACTGCTTATACTGTTCTGAAACAGCGCTGACAATCCTGATGAGGTGGGAAGGGGAGGGAGAAGGAGAAAGCACGACAAAACCAAGACTTCCTTAAGCTAACAATGAAACATAGTCCTGGCACCTTGTTTTTAATTCCATTTTCTACTACTGTAATATTTGGTCTCCATATATTCCTAAGAACAAATCGAGTTGGTGATGTTATTAAGATAGGCAAGTCATTGCTTAAAAACAAAGGTACATTAAGATATTATGTCTAAGGACACTAGGCAAGCCTAGCAGCGTGAATGAATTTAGCAAGCAATGGGATGTGTAAGGGAAGCTGGCCTTTCTCCTACAAAAGAGAAGGGGTGGGGAGAGGAAGAAAAGGAGTGAGTTTTACATTACCCATACTTGCTAAAAATAGCCAATTTACGTGCTATCTAAAACATACGGGTAGAGAAACAATTAGCTTCTACCAATTCAAGGGAATCCCTGTGCATGATTTTTGTCACATATATCCGGCAAACAGCATGCTTTGCTAAAAACCTGTTAGTTGGAAAGCAAGTAGGAGGCATTTTCATAAGATTTTTTTGATACTCTCTTTTCTTTGAAAGCACAGCACATGCCAGAAGACTGTTCTTTAGGTTAGCACCTTTGTCTGCAAGGCACACATAGAGTAATGTCCTGTGAATCTGGTCCACAGAACGGCTGTGCGATGTTCTGTTGGTCGCTTCCTCTAACAACTCACTATAACAACAACACCACCACTCCTCTAACAACTGACTATAAAACAAGCAAATTAAATGTGTTTTTAAAAGCATGACTTATTCATGGTAGAATATACTAATCTTTTGTTTACCATCTTTTAGTTTGTGGTGACGGTAAGCATGACCTTTCTCGACGTGGACCTACGAGGGCCACTGTTGCCAAAGAGACAGGACACTGCCGTCTTGCTTGACCTGGAATATCTTGGGGGTTCCTGTTAACCCCTTGAATATGATTAACTCTGCTTTCCACTACAGGGCCTAAATTAAAGTCTGGTAGCTCTATGACCACACCAGCAGAGATAACTGTGTTTACCGTGAAGTAAAATAGCCCTTTGACAAGATTCTACATCTGTGAAAACAGCTCTTGACTTAGAAATCACACTCTAGCCATAAAAAAATTCAACTACACATTTCATAAGTAAATAGCTTCTTCTGTCTACTGTGATAAATTCATCCAAATAGGCAGGTATATTGCAAGAACTGAAGTAAATAAAAATATCCCAGAGGATGAACTAAGGTCCTCTGTAAGATGACTGCATGTTCTTTACAGATTTTCAGAGACCACCGAGAAAGAATCATACTTTAAGACTTGGTAATATAGTTAAAAATCCCTTGATCACAATTTACTCAAGTGGCTGTCCTTGGACAAACTGGGAAAGTCAAGTAAGAGTAGGCGGAAGAGAGAACACAAAACTGTTCTTTTACCTGCAGCTATTTGAATCCTCAAGAAATTTGGGGACAGACGGGTAAGATGTTGTGAATTACAGCAATACTTTCAGCTATAATACTTCAAGCTGCTTAACATATTTTCACGATCAGTGAAGGTCTTTGCTAATATATTTAGAATTTATGGTTAGTTTGATAATGATGTGGGGTGGGAACACTCCCACCCCTCCCAAAAAAGTAATAAATGACATGACTAACAGCATTCCTGCTCAGTGGACTATCCTCTCCCTGTGGACAAGCTAAACCTCCTATTGTCTTTCCTTGTGCCACACTGATTATGTAGACAAAAACAATACACATCTGAAAAATAATAATGGACTATACAGCACCAGTCACTTAACTAGTGAAGAAAAATCACTATGGTCTATAATGTGAAAGAGATTTCAGTGAAGATCCTTGGTAAGCCTCAAAACTGAGAACCTGGATTTTGGGTCAATGAGTCTTCATAAATTTCACATAAAGTTTAATCTCCATTGATCTTAGGTCTCTTCACACTCCTGTGGTTGCAAGTACTTGAATAACTGCTCTTTTATCAAAATACAGAAATGTAAGTGGAACCTCAATAAAATGACCTGAAGCTAGAAAATGTAGTCTGCTTTGAAATTAAATATAGAAAACTCTGGTCTCCCTTTTTCTCTAATGCTTATCCCAAGTTCTAGAAAGCTATGGATTTGACATCATCATTGGTCAGAGGCCTGGATTAATAATTCCTTTTTTTCTTTACGTCTACTAAGATCAGCCAGTTGTTTTTATGATATTCATGATATTCAAGATGAGCTTGAAGAAGATAAGTGGCTTCTTCTACTGCCTCGCTTTTTCAGAGTAGGGGGAAAAGAAGCCTATACTAACTCCATGCTGTCAAAATATTTTCCCTCTACTTTCTGGGGCTAAAATGACCACCGGTACACTCATTACATAAGGACTACTCGTTGCTTGAAGGGCAGAATCCACTCATCTTTTTTCCTCACAGGAGCAAAAGCAGAACTGAAAATATCTTCTTTTTAGAATAGGAAAAGCCATGAGTCGAGCATGAAAAGACGANTAAAACGACCACCAGTACACTCATTACATAAGGACTACTCGTTGCTTGAAGGGCAGAATCCACTCATCTTTTTTCCTCACAGGAGCAAAAGCAGAACTGAAAATATCTTCTTTTTAGAATAGGAAAAGCCATGAGTCGAGCATGAAAAGACGATAGAAAGTCGACCTTCAGATACCTCCAAAATTGAAGCCACGCAGATATTGGTCCAGTCCAAAATACAAATTAAAGCAATCTAAAAGCTGTTCCGTGTTACACTGGCTACAATAGTCTGGATGCACTCTTCTGTTGCCTGGTCTGGCTGGCAGAAGCTCATCTTGGCTATGCTGCTTATAGTGGCATTTAGGCAAATGGGTAACACAAGAACTCAGAGTTATCTCTGGTTAAACATACCTTCAGCCCAAAAGTGACCTTGAGGTGATGCTAAACCAACTTTTGAGGGGGTTTGTGCTGTCTGAGCAGTGCAACGTTGATTGCAATCAGAAGCTAAGAAGAGAATCATAGAACCATAGGACAGTTTGGGTTGGGAGGGACCTTAAAGGTCATCTGGTCCAACTCCCCTGCAAGGAGCAGGGACGTCTTCAACAAGTCAGGTTGCTCAGAGCTCCATCTGACTATACGGAGAGATTTCCAAATCCCTTTTAGATTCGACTGATGAAAGGACCAGGACAGATAGGCATGTGGTGTAGGAGTAACTACTGTCCAACAGAGACACACTAAAGAAAGGCTGGCTGACTAGCCTCTCCTTCCTGCACAGGAATACACTGTTAGAAAGGGAGAAAATTAAAATTTCTCCTCATTTGAGGTTTTGGAAAAAACCTTTCACGTTATTTGACTAGGTAATGTGCAATGCTCCTTCCATGCACCGTCATAGTGCATACACGTGATTTTGAAAGAAATATTTGTAGGAGGTTGATAGATTAATCAATAATTTAGATAAAATTAGCTTCATTAATAAGAATTCATCAAAATATTGCTGTCCAGCAAAAACCAAATTTTTGTTTGCTTTTTAAAGATACAGCCTACTCTTTAATTAATTTATTTTTTTAAATGTAAGTACAAAGATTTATGTCTTCTCCCTCCAGATACTTCTAAAATTTTCACTGCCTTTGTCTAAAGCTGATAGAACACACATCTAGCAACCTCCAGGGTAGTATTGAAGCACATTTCTTTTGTCTTTTCTCGATCATTTGACTGACTTTTCAAATACATTCACACTATGTACTGTACAGGTTTTAACTTGTGTGTCTCTGTACCTGGAGAGGAAGCCGTGACTACCTATTCCATTCTAACTCTGTGTGCTTCAGCGTGTTTCTCAGCCACCTTTGTCTGTTTCCTCCAGCAGATCTCTATTTCTCTGCAAATTCGTTCAATAATTTGGACCTCGAGCACCCCTGTGCATTCTTGGCTTACCTTAGCATACTGCCACTTTTCAATTGGGCTTAACTGTAATTTGATTTAAAAGGTTCTGGATACCAGTGGGCTATAATGGTGTCTGTACCGTACTGCATCATATTATAAAACCCTACAAATGTGAACAATAACTTAACTCAATTGTTAGGGCCTCTGAACAGTTTCTTCACTCTCATGCTAGGATTGCACTGGATACAGGGGATACTGAGCTGGTTTTGGTGTTACTGGGAAACAAAATGTGAACCACAATGAAGATAACCATTTAATGTAGTTTTGGTGATTCCCACAGAAAAACCTTGAATCAACACAAATTTTCTTGAAATATTTACAAACATGGATGTCTGAATTCTATGTTGCTGGCAGATGAGAAACCCATGTATTTTATACTAATTAAAATTTGCATGGATTTGTATCCTAAATAAGACTCCCTATTTCAAACAAGGCTTTCGAACAATAACTCTCTGCGCTCCGGCATAGTGTGAAAACCGTTTGGATAGAAAAGGTAAATCAAAAGAATAACTGCTAAAAAACACATTTGGAAACTACCAGTTGAAACACCTGCATAGCCTCTGTTCCAAAATCCTACAAGCAGTCTATTCAGGTCTGGTGCTCCAACACTATGAAAGAAATCAGCAGGAAAAAAGTTACAAGTGCCTAATTGATTATACAGTCAGAATTTTGCATGGCTGGATATTTTTATTTTATGATGTTTTCAGTTTAACCAGTTACATTTTTTATACTTGGTCAATCCTCTGGGGGGAAAAAAAAAAAAGGATTTTAGAGTTTGAAGTGGTTCCTTTTGGAGTCACACTGACTTTAATAAGTACAGATTTGTGCTTCTCACTCTGCTTTAATGCACTGGCCAGTCCAGATATTTGCGAACATGTTTATTAGGAGGAAATACTTTATAATATTCTAAAACAACTTCACGGTATTTCACATACATAATAATTCATGCTAAAATGTGCTAAGCATCGGGGGTTATAAACAAGATTGCTAATACACAGCACTTACCCAAATATGCATAAATAATCTTATGTCCTCATAAATCATAATCATGTGAATTTAGTAATTTTGCTTGCAGAAGTGCTCATTGGCTGGCCCTAAAGCATTTCCTGTATCTCAGATGGACTCAAGCAGCAAAATATGGAGATGAAATGTGGTAGAATTCCTCCTCCACCATCTACATCACATACACACACACACAATCATCAGATCTGGGGCTTTAGATTTAGTGAATTAAGAATGTGAATCACATTTAGCAATTCTGATGTGGTTGCAGATACTGCTTATACTCCGAAATGCTTAGAATGGGATTTTGCTTTGTGCTTGCCTGTAGAAAATCTCTTCATTTGCCATTCTAGTAGTAATATTTAGCTTTTATTTATTCAGTCTCAGATGTGACTTTTCTTGCTGCTAAGCAGCTGGATTTTGTTTTCCCATTGAAGAGCTAGCCTGTTTAGATGAGAGCAGAGACTTAGAAAAATAGAAGAGATTCTCCTTGCAGCAGTAATTCTGTGGCACTGCCCAGTGGCAGTACCATGGTGTCACAAAGATTTATCATACTTCGAACAGGGCGGTATGAATCTGACTTGTTTAAGTGCTTCCGTGGCCTTATTTCACAGGCAGAATGTGGGACAGGGCGCAACAACTGCAAAGGGCCCTACAAATCCCCAGTTACACCGTTCACCAAAGACATTTTCTGAAGTTCCTGAATGGACTTGAGAAAAGAGACAGAAAAATGGGGCTCTGACTACAGCACGTCTCCAGTGGGAACTGGGCAAATTCCTTCCTCTTCTTGAGGTGTATTTGAGCCTGTCTCCCTGAAACCTCTATTTGTACACTTTCTTATCTAAAATGAGAAATGGAGCACCGATTCAAGGCTCAATCATTTATCTAAATAGCATGAACAAAAATTTACATTTTAATTAAATATTAATTGTCCTCCAGCAAACAATATTAAAATATAATATTATTTTGTTCTTCTATGTCCAGCTGAAGAGTTTTTCCATTATTTATTGGGTTTGGTTGCTTTTTTGGTTTTCTTCTTTTGTTTTTTTGAACCTGCTGCTCCATTGTGGAATACTTATAATGTAATTCTTAGGTTGGCCTTCCCAGAAAATACAACAATAATCATTTCTTATATGCCAAAGTAAAATTTTATACAGGAAATAGATATTCCTTTTTTTTCCCGACACTCTACAATCCTAAAGCTTTTTTTTATCTTAGGATCTTGAAGTGTTGGAAAAGTGTCGAGACCTAGGATGTGACATTGGGAATTACGATACTGCCTTTATACCAAGTGCATTACAGTAGTGCCTATAGACCTGGGACCAGTTGTGCTTAGGTACAGTAAAAACATTGAACAGTCTGTGACTTGAAGAGTTTACGGTTTCACACCGTAGAGCGACTTTAAACAATCGACCGCGTCTCCCTAGCAGACATCACCAATGCAAGGCCCAGAGGAGCAGTGATAGCCATAAGATTTATGGCAGTACAGGGAAAACTATCTTTCCATGCAGCGGAAGAGCACACCTCCTTTGTAAATGCACCCATCATCCCACAGTCTGAGGGAGTGATGACACCATTTTACACGTCCTTGCTATTCTTCAACTAGTCTGAGGAACAAATGCACTGCCATGAAGTATAAATGCCTTTGCATACTGCTCCCATTCTCCATCCGGGGGGTGGGGAGGGTTTCTTCCCACTGACGCTGTCTCTGGGGAAGAACCATAATGGATCTACAATCTAGATTTTATGACTCTAACCCCAGGCAGCACTGAATGGCCAGAAATTATACAATCGCAAAGTATATTTTATATCTGTAGAAAAGAAGATAATTTCATTTCCCAGGAAATTGTGAGCGACCAGTGCTTGGCTCTCCATAGCAGGTAAGCACAGCTATAGCTTTTCCATGACAGCTGGAAAAGCTGCACTGGGCAATGTAGAACTGGTTGAACGCCCTCCGTAGGACTCATTTTCTTTAGCTTTTATCCTCATTTGTAATTAAATATAGTAAAACAAAATTTTGCTCTTGCATATCAGAAAAGGGGCGGGGGGCGGAGGGGAATATGTGAATGATTTCTCATCCATGCCAAACACATTCTCCCTTTAAAGCACGAAGAAGAAAAAGGAGAAAAAAGACAGCATTTTTGAAGCAGCCTTATAGCACCGTGAAAACCACCTTTGTTCATCATGTGTAGAGAAGACAGTGGTGCTGGATGACAATTACCTTTATAACAGACCTGATAACCGCTCTGCATATGTGCTATGGCTGCGTTATGCCTCCCTCTGACTGCGTGCGCAGATGAGGAGAGAAAGGAAAGCCCACATCAGGGAATAAAAGCCTTTAGGATAAAGTTTTCTTTAACTTTACTCAGGCGAAGTCATCCTGTTGATATCAACAGCACAAACCAGATGAGTAAAGTTCAGCATGTGCACTGGCGTTTGAGAATTACAGCCTTCATTTGCGATTCAAAGCCCAAGCCTGCTGCCACTGAATCAATAAAAGAGTTTTTGCATTAGCTACAGTGGTGTAGGACTTGGCCTCTGCTCCTGACTCCTGAAGACACTTTACTGACATTAAAAAGCACTTTGTTTTGTAGCACAGACACCATGAAGAGAAGAAGGGACCGCATTTGTTCCCTAGCTTTTGGATGTGTTTATAGTTTTACTGTAGGCAAGAGTAGTCTAAATGGGTTATCATGCCTAAAGGAATTCGATTTCTAGGAAAATGCTACATGTAAGATTTATGTATTATCTGACAGAAACATATAGTAAAAAACAGCATTTAATTGCCGTATCTCTGGAGCCAATTAGAACTCATTAAAGAGTTCATAGCAGGAGTATGTGTTTTAAAAATCACTACTTCAGTCTCCGAAGGTATCATAAAATGTACTTTCATCATGTGCACGACATCTACAAATTCTGATTGGCATTTCCTCCTTCCCTGAAAAGAGAGTCTGGCTCAGTTTGCAGCAAATATGACAATAGGCTGTGCAAATGTACATCTGAAACACAGCCCTTTCGGGGTTAAGCATTCAAGCTTATATGAGAGATCATCAGTTTCGGGTCAAAGTGCTGTTCTTAAATGATCAGTGCAGAACAGAAAAAAAAGGCATTGAAGTGACCTTGCTGAGGGTCTAAAACTGTGCTAAAGCCTTTTCTGCATGATTAAGTGAGCAGAATCTTAGATTAGCTAAAAGCAGTGCAGAAACATAATGAGTTCACTTATTTTGGAGCATTTAATAACAGTTATAGACAGTTATGTGATCAGGCGGAGTTATGACTTATTCATTCTTTCATTGCTATTAAAATTACTGCATTTGAGGTTTTTAAAGTCATTGAAATAAAAAAGTCTGATTTATGTTAGGAGAATTTAGCTTGCCCTTTGGTCTCTCCGTTTTTAAATGATATAATTAGACTTTTTAAAGACCATTCTAAAAGCATTATTAGCATTTTCTATAGCTGAAAGTAAATGCATGTTTTGTGGGTAGCTTAATTTTAAAAAGGATAATGATAATACTTGATTCAGACAGCGATAGATTGTTACAAAAAGAAGTATTGCAGAAAACTGTCTTAAAGGTGACTCTGTGCATTTGTATGTATATACATACGGAGATACACACACGCAAACACGTGCATAAATGGGAGCACACATACGTTTAGTGTACATACGAGCAGGAGTTCCACATACACAGAAAAATAAAGCTATTCCCTTCACCCATTTGGGAAATGAAGGCAAGAAGAAGAGCAAGTTCCACAGGACATATTAACTCATGACCTTTAACATATTACCTCACAAATTACAAAGCCATCCATCAGTCTCAGGGGAGAAAAAGTGCTTTGATCAAAACAAAGGGACTTGCAGGTGTTTTGAATGAACAGTAAGCAGTGATCATTAAAAATCGCCGGGATGCGTACGGTAGTGTCATGAATGTATGCACGCTTTAACATACACTCAATTCCTAAGTCTTAGCAGACACGTTACTTTCAAATTATATTTGTATATTAATCATTAACCACTGCCAGCATGCCCAGTGTTTTCAGTAGCGAGGATATACACATTTTATAAATCTGATTTTAAGCTTATGCACGTTATTCGCAGTAAGATGCACAGACACACAGCTGAATACTTTCACGCAAGTCTCTACGTATCTTCCTGCAAAGGCCAAACAGGTAAACCAAAACACTTTCACATTTAAATAACAGGTTTTTCCTACCTTGTTTTGGCTTAGAAAATAAAATTTCCCATAAGATTAAGAAATTCTGCTTTTAGTTGTGTCCCAAGGGAACGTAGCTTTGCTTACAAAAATCATGCTTACAACAGCTTCCGTAACTGAAAGCTTTTTTTATGTGTGTGCCTTGTATGTTTATTCAGCAGGCAGTTTGGGTTGCTCATTTTGCTGCTCAGAATGTAGCTTGCTTTTCTATTAAAAGATATTATTAAAACTAAATCAGAAAGAAGCTGATTTAATAGTCATTTCATGCACATGACTGATGGGGACACATAAATTATCAGACTCATATCTGATTAAAACTTGATTAACATGCTAATAAATTATGCTAGAAATGTTGGGGTTTTTTAATTTCCCCACTTTTACTTAAACTTCCTAATTGACACTTCAATTATTTTGTTCTCTGAAATTTTGCCTTCCTTATGAATAACAGCTGAGACAAATTATCTCTTTGCCTGAACTTGATGTGAAAAATGATCAATTACAATTATTAAGGGTCCCTAGTAATCTGTTAATTATTAGGAAAAAAGTCACCTCATTTTTGTTTGTTAAATGGAAACCATTGTATTTAGTGTTGACAAAAGGCTGTGAGGTGTTCTGGAAGCCCGTCCCCATACTCAGCACAGGGCACGGACACAGCGCAGAGGGCTGCAAGCCGGAACGTCCTCACGCTTTGCTCAGGGTGACACTAACTTTGGTCCGTCAGCCTCACTGCTTAGGGAGATGACAGAGTAGTCTGTATCACCCTCACGTGCTGCTACCGCCTGTATGGAAAAATACATCCATGAATCTTGTAATACAGACTCCTGCCCACTAGAGACTGATCTCAGCCCAATAAAGCATGCAACTCGGGACCCTCACAGTTTAGACTTGAACTATGGTCAGAAAGGTGAGAGGCCAAGGCTTCATCCACTAAGCCGTTTACCCTTTTCCTTTGTAAGGAAGATTGATTTTAAAAAAGCTATTAACCTTCAGCGATTTATCTCATCAGATCATCTTCATTTTGTTCTGCCTATAATAAGGCTCTATTATAGAGTTTAATTCTTTGCTTAATTCAGCTAGACTATCTAAAAGGAAATACATGGGGGGAAAAAACAAAAAAAGGAGAGAGAAAAATTATCAAAAACTTTGCAATGAAAATATTATCCGGAAAACAAAGGAAACTGCGAATGTTACCACACGTCTTGGAGACGCAGCAATGAAAGATGCAAGAGTGTGTATACAGATATCCTGCTTGGACGAAAACTTTCAATATTTCTCAGTATTTCATCATGAAGGGACGATACGCCATGCTTGCAAGAAGCCTTACCTAAGCTATTCAAGAGACAAAAGGAGAGTATTTTCATTTCTTCAGCTGGGATCACAGTAGCATCAAGACAACCCATATCCATTCATTTGTATATGTTCAATATACAGATATGCTCCCTCGGCAGAAAAGAGCAGCTCCAAAGAAATCCGGTCTTGAAATTTAATGTCCTGCTGNTTTTCATTTCTTCAGCTGGGTTCACAGTAGCATCAAGACAACCCATATCCATTCATTTGTATATGTTCAATATACAGATATGCTCCCTCGGCAGAAAAGAGCAGCTCCAAAGAAATCCGGTCTTGAAATTTAATGTCCTGCTGGTTTTCGGGGAAATGCCTTGGAGAAGTGTGCGAAACAGTGGACTGTTTTGGCAACAGTATATATAACACTAATTTTCTTTGAGATGAAGTAAGTAGGGGTTGCTTGCTAGGAACCAAATTATTTCTGGTTTAATGATTGATTTGGAGAAGGAAAAAAAAATCCTGTTTTACGAACAATATGTTTGCGTTAATGACTTTAATTTATCTGGCTGAACTTTGTGGCAGGTACCAATTTAAATTTTGCTAGAATATGTAATGATAAAAGCACTTCTAAGCATTTCAGGTGGAATTGAATAGTGAGCTCGCTCATATTAAAGGTTCAAAATTGTTCAGAAACTTAGGTCCCACTGACTTTCAATGAGACTTTAAGTCCCTTAGGTTCATCTGTAGAAACGTGCCTTTCTCTTTGTGTGTTCATAAAATGCAGAGCATGGACCAAATCCTCAAAATAAAAAAATCTTTCTGTTATCTTCAATGGGCTTGGGATCAGAAGAAAATATTTTACTCGTTTTTCAAGCAGCTGTGAATAACTGCAATGGCTGTTTTGCCAGAGCGTGACTGCAGGATAAGTCCAGAAGTTATCTAAAACCAGCAGGTCATACCTCCCGATTGCTATCTCTACCTCTTTACAAACATATTCGTAAGTATACGCGTCTTACAATAACTGCTCTTTTTCTTCTGGTACTTGGATATTTAGATGGTAAACTGAAGCGAATGCTTATACCACCTCTGTATTTGATCAAACCATGTAACCACAGCAGTTCGTCTTAGTTTTGCTTGTGCTTATTTAACACTGCTGAGCTAAAAGCTCTTTTATTTCAAGAGCATATAAGTAAGCTGGCATTTGGGCAGTTGAACAAAACTTGAAAAGGGTGATACTAAAAGTTACTATGAGAGCCCTACTAAGGTACTCAGAGAGTCAATAAACTGCTCCTTGGCAGATCCCTGGCAAGTGATTCTTTGTCAAAAGGAGACAGGGTACAGGTAAGCAAACTCTGGAAGCAAAATGCAAAGAAAAAGTCTGCTGCAAAATAGTTCGACTTTTTTTTCTTTACAAATGAAACCAATGGTAAAGTAACTCTTCAGGAACTGGTTATAAATCCTCTTCATACATATTTAACAGTATACAGTGAATAGGATTAGTAATATCTTTTGTCTAATTTGTCAATCCAGTTCTTAGTTCCCCACAGTGCTTCAGTCAAATACAAAGACAGTCTCAGTTACTTTTCCATAGATTAAGTAGCTCTTGAATTGATATTTGCTGTATGGTTTGGGACTTTGACTGGTAAACACTGTGACTGATGCTGAAGGCCAAAAAAAAAGCAGCAATAAGGAATTAAAGCAACAGACTTTTGGCTGACTTGAAGGGCAAATCCTCTCTCCTGGTTTTGCTGTAAAAGCAGAGTCATTCTCTTAAAAGAAGAGATACCTAAAGGTATAACAATAGGTGATTGTCTTAATTTCTTCGGGTTTTTTTCATCAGCCTAATTTATTTTGATAAAGCTGAATTTTGTGGCATTTCAAAACAGGACAATACAAAGGCCTGTGGTCAGCCTAGCTATGCCAACTCATGCTGCTTCTGAGCCCCCTTTAAAAGTCAGGTCTGGGGGCATGAGCTGTGGAATTAGTTAACTGACAGTATGTTTTATCAGAAGCCCCTTCTCCCATGCAGCTGGAGAAGATTGCCACCGTGATGGTGCTGCCCCCTAACCTGCCTCGTTCATTTTGGAGCAGGAATTCCAAGTATATTCTTCAGAACCAGCAGATAACTTGTTTTCAGTTGCAGTGACACAGAGGTATATTAGCTAGTATGTAGTCCATCACCAGTCTGGGTGGACTGGCAGAACATTTTAGAGCTCATATGGGATATTCCTGCCTGGACCTCTGTGACTGCAAGCCCTTCCTCTTCGTCATTATTCTGTTGCTGAGCTGCTATAAGCAGATATATCTATTTGCCTTATCCTGATGATAACAGAGGTGTGTGAATAACCAAGAGAATAATGTGAAACTTATTGGAAGAAATAAAAAAAATATTTTTTTTAAAATCATTGGATTGCAACATAATATGAAAGTCATTGTTCTAGACATATCGGTAACAATTATTTTTTCCCAATCCCATTTTACTTCCTTCTTTTGTCTTAGTGTAAGAATGCACCTACAAAAAGAAGGAAAGTTGGCAAATATAGGCACTACTTCGAGACTTCATAATATTTAACCACTTAGCTGTTCAAGCTAACTATCTATGTTGACCAGCGTACCCTCCAGTGTTTCATATTTCAGTTAACTAATTTGACTCGTAACTGTTCAAGTTAGTTGTCATTAGATTTGACTCGCTACACTATTTTTGGGATAACCTAATACTCACATTCACATGGGGACAGTCAAACACTCACATCGATTGTTAGCAAGTGATTATTGGACTATTTGTGGAAGCTTGTGAACATCCATGAAAGTTTTTTTAGAGAAGGATTTTTTGTGCTTCCTTCTGGTCTGACAGCCGAGACCATGGCAGCAGCTGTGTCAAGGGAATGCTCAATGAGCATACAGAAAGAAGTAAGAACTTGCAAAGAACGATAGGACACTAGATCTGTGGTAAACCTTGTGTTGGGTCTGTGTGCAAGGCTTTGGTAGCAGGGGAAGGGTCTACACGGGTGGGCGGCCCCTGTCAGAAGCTGCTTGAAGCTTCCCCCAGCTCCAAGTCTCGCCACCGCAGGCTGAGGCCGGGCCATTTAGAGACAATGGATGTGCCTCTGCCATAATGGATTTAAAAAGGGGACAAAGAAATGGTTGTTGAGACCTGCAGTAAATGGGAGGAGGGAGATGTGAAAGAAGCACCTGTGCAGACACCTGGAGTCAGTGAGGGAGGAAGGAGGTGGGGAGGTGGCCAGAGTGGAGGTTCCCCTGCAGCCTGCAGGGAGAGGGCAGGCTCTGCCGCTGCAGCCCACGGAGGATCGCTACCCGTGAGGGATCACAGCAAGGCAGAGATGGACCTGCAGCCTGTGGAGGACCCCATGCCAGCAAAGGTGCCTGCTACCAAAGAAGACCACGACTGTGGG
>VZSC01007359.1:185180-223171 GCA_013398225.1 Steatornis caripensis
GCGGCGGGGACAATCTCTGGTGAGCAACTGCACCCCCATTGCCCATCCCCTGTGCTGCTCAGGGGGACGAATGAGAGACATGGGGAGTGAGGGGGCTGGAGCCTGGGAAGGGGGGAGGAGTAAGAGAAGGTGCTTGTTTGTAAGATTTGGCTTTTCGTGTCTCCTTATCCTACTCTGTTTTGACTGATGACTGATTAAATTGAATTTTTTCCCCTAGTTGAGTCTCTGATTTTGCCCGTGACCATAACTGGTGAGTGAATCCTCCCTGTCCTTGCCCTGACCCACCGGGTTTCGTTACATTTTCTCCTCATCCCACTGAGGAGGGAGGAGTGAGAGGGCGGCTGTGGGGCTCTTTGTAGCCAGCTGGGCCTAAACCATGACAAACCTACAGGTCCTTCTGTCATAAAACTTGGAAAGTTTTATGACAGAAGGAAAAAGAAGCAAAGAGGAAAAAAAAGATGAAAAAAGTATACTCGGCGTTTTCTAACTTATTTTCTAACTTCACATATTTGGCATCATTCAACTACCATTTAAGGCAATTACAAGACTCACAAGAAATTCAATGAAATCAATCATCCAAAATCTAGCCCTTTATAAGCCTGTTCTGTTCAGCATATCTATTCCAAAGAGTCATATTTCAACCTGTTAATATAACATGACCGTGTTAGTGTTTAAAAATACCCTTACCTATTCTTAACACAGGTGTAATATAGAGACGAGCGCAAATGCCTCTACCTGAAGACAAAAGACAAAGCTTGCTTTACGCGTTCAAATGGAACAACGTTTGCAATTCAGGATTATGGATACAGTTGTACCTATGTTCTGCCTTAGAACATGGAACACACATCTCAATTTCCAGTTTAGTAATGGTTTTCCCATGCAGTCTTGTACTTAAGCTAAATCTCTTCAAACATATGCAACTCGTTCTGTCCTAAGCCACTGCACGGCAGCACACTGCAGAGACACGGGGCCTGGCAGGTTTGCATACATACTGGTAACATATCCAAACATGCGTGTAACACATCCCATCCACCCAAAGCTGTGCAGGTCTGATCCTGAACTCACAAATCCCACTTAGTCAACTCCAGCGAGCTCACCAGCCCGAACGGAGTGCCAAGCTAACGCAGCCAGGCTTTGCCTGGGATTGAGCTGGCACATCCTCACAGCATTGCGCTGTTCAGAGCGGGATTACTCACCACGGTGGTAGGTAACTATGTGCCACGCTCCATTTCCAAGTGCAGTCATTTCCTCATTGCCTGACGCCATTGTTCTTCATGTGAGGACAGTGCTGCTGCCACTCAGTAAATATATAACGAAGAAAGCTGCACGTGGGCAGTATCTGGCAGCATAAGCAGTCCCGAACACCGAACAAAAGGAATGAGCCAAATTGCTATTTGGTATTTGAACAGAGGGCTGCTTGTTATCTAGGTTTTGGACAGTGAGTACTAAATGGTCCTAAAATATTTTAATCAGAGAAATCTGGTGCCAAGCAATTTTAAGAGTTAATAGCCAAAAGTCAGTTACCTAAACCCTTTCTTGCATAAGTTTTACTTATGTTTTATTTATGGAAATCCTGATTACACTGAGTAGAACCTTATTTTTATGCAAAAAAATCCAGGCGCATGGTAGCACGCATGCAAAATGACCTGTGCCTGAAAGTTCGACTCAAAAAAATGGCTAAAGCATGAAGTAAGATAAAAGATTTGGCAAAATTTTGAAGTCATATGCAGCAAGTAAACTCACAAAGAACAACAAAAATGCCTCACAATAGAAACCAAGGGAAAGGCAGCATTAAGACTACTTAACTTGCAGCAATATTGTCAGGGATGTCACCCACAAATGCTGATTAGGTGGTGACAAACAAGGTTGTCTTTACATTCACATCCTGCTACCAACAATGTCTATTCACTTTAACTGTGGAGAGACAGACACCCTTCCTCATGACAAGGCCATAATTCTTCTCTTAATTTAACATGCCTGAAGACAAATCTTCAGGCTAACACTAACCTTTGGTACCTTTAAAGCACCTACACCTTCAGTGACTATAAATAAGCAGGAAAAAGGCCTATTTGCAACCGTATTACAAGGCAAAACAAAACGAATGTAAAGTTAAAACCCAAACGCACTGTAAACAGCAACACCGTTCTCAACTCTAACTCTGGGAGCTAAGAGTGGGGACAGAAAACTCTTCAGGATACTTCCACAGGAGACGGAGAAATAAACTTGTTGCCCAGCAGGTACTTAATGGTGACTTGACTCTGTAGATGCTTTCCTGCTCTGCAATCTCCAAACTTTATGGGGTGCAAAACCAGTTTGAAAGTCCTTATTTTCTCTTTCTAACATATTTTTTCTCTTTGCCTCTTATCAGCGAAAAAATCCAATCTAGCTTCTTGATTTTATGAGAGCACTTTAACTGAGCCTGAGAGATGTGATAGTTCAACCGAAGCATGGTAAGATTTAGCAAATGATCAATAAATACTTACATATCTACACAGTGTTTGCAACAATGTACTGCTTTTTCAGTCTGAATTTAAACCTCTTTTCCAAGCTCTAAAGATGGACCGCATAACAGAGGATCCAGGCTAACCTCTCTCTCAATCCTTTTTAGTATGACAAATCCTTTAAAGAATAAGTTCCTTCTTGAATCAGCAGGGAGTCACAGATACTTCTCTCTCTTCCCAGGCTTCAGTCTTTCCAATCTAACCTATGCTTTTCACCAATTTTCCGTGTTTGAAATCAATCTTTAGCAGTCCTAGTCTGGCAAAGGGAGAGGGGAAAGATAAAGCCTAGGAAAGAATAACTCTTCATTTCTTATCTGGCCGATTTTGCAATCAGGCCAAACCAGTTGCAAGACTTTTGAAGAGATGAGCACTAATTCCCTTCACAGGCCAGCAACAAGGCCTACTTATTCCATTATGTCATTGAGGTTGCATGCAAAAGGACAGATATGGGTGAAGCAGGGAAGCTGATTTGTAATCCACAGAAACATTCAGGAATAAGAGCTCAAACAACTGCAAAATGGACAATTACTTTCTAAGTGCCCACTGGGATTCTCTGTGTTACTCTCTTCAGAGAGTAACAGAGTTCCACTATCCGTCAGAGTTCTTCCTCTGATGATCTAAATACACTTCTAGGTTTCTTCAATACAGCACATGCTACGTCACTCTTCTTCTTACTCCTGAAATGTACTGAGCACAATAAAAGTGACTTAATGGATGTCTAATTGTGGGAATATAGAGCAAGTGATAATTGTTTTGCACTCTAATTCCCTAAAAAATTCTGATTCCGTTCAGAACGTTTACAAAACATCTTCTGTAGCCAGTTTGGTAATTATTTAAATATCTTGGGACATAATCTTCATCATGCGAATGAACAAGACTCACGAGATTGCTTTGAGCAACCTAGTACATTAGATGTCATGGCGCACCACTCCACAGCACCAATAGCCCAGGTCCCAAAGCCAAAATGGCAGCTTTAATGTAGCATTGCTCTGAGGCTAGTTGATCCCATCCATCACTGTACTACTCCAGGTGCAAAAGTGTGCTCAAATGCCCATATTTCTTTAAGGTCTGGAGCTAACATGGTCTGCAAGAGCTTAGGGATCTCTGGATAATGCCTAACTGAGTCGAGCAGTTGTTTTCCAGATAACTGCAAACAAATTGGACTTGAAGTGTACAAGGGAGCAGAGAAAATGGATAGAAGGCAAGACGGGAGTTAAAGTCCTAAAGGCTAAAAACCAGAGGAAATGAGAAAAAACAAAAACGCGAACCCAAGGAGAGGAGAGAGAAGGAAGAGAACAAAAAGTGACCTCAGCAGTACCCAGATGAGTCAGCTTTGTTTCGATAGGGGAAATTGTAGAACACAGGGCGTGTTTCTCCCTGTTTCTGTCCCCGTTTCACTGGAGGACCCACATACAAGAACTCTTTGATTTCTGTGTTTGCCCTTCCTCTCCCTTTCCTTCTCTTCCTCCTCTTTTTTAAATTGTAAGATTTTTGAGCAAGAATCTGTATATTAAAAATGACTCGCAGAATACTTGGAACACCACCATGATGTGTCTGGGACTAAAATAAACAAATTAAATTAATAAAAAAATCCAATGCTTATCTTTGGATAAAAATGTTCTAAAACAACCATAAGTGACATTTTACTGTATCCAACAAGTGATGGGTTGATCCAACAAATTTAGTTAAGTAATGCGCTTTTTTCAAATTTCAAGTACTTGATAATGTAAAAGAATAAAGTTCTCTCATTGTTAGGATATTTTTAATGTTAGAAGTGCATACTGACACAGTTTAAGTAGAATTTTAAAGACCAATAAACTCTCAGCTTCCTGCATGTATCACAATTACAAAAAACTGTGTGACATGATTTTGAGAAGATTCATTGAAGAAATAGCTCAAAGCATGTAACAATCCTTAAAATGTCTCAGATAGATAGTACATGTGGGGCTAGCATTGCCTCATACAGTATTTCCTGCCCTGTGCACACCAAGGACAAAACGGCACAGGAGAGAAGCAGAGGTGGCATGTAAGGACTGCTCCAGACAGTACTTCTGCCACTCAACAACCAACAAGGACAGTCCGATCAGGGGGCCTAGCATTCCCTGAGCCCATCAGCTGGTCTGAGTTGCTCCTTGTCTGGAGAAGAAGCCATGCTCTTCTTCCTGCCCACCTTCCTGATAACCACAGTTATGAAGGTCTTTGTATGCCCAGATATTAATTTTAGACCTATATTTGTGAATTACTGGATTTGCTATTGTAACGACCCAGACAATTGTATTACTGATCTGTATTTGCCACCTAAAGCTGGTCTGGTATCTGTTACACTATCTCAAACTTAGAAAAACTTGGTGGGGCCACCTTAAACCCTTACAGTACAATACATATGGTGTTCAACATGGGTTGTTATTTTGATCCATTTATTTATGGTCCTACATTCTTGCTTTGAAAGGTCAGTGTATGGTCAGCAGTGACAGCGGTCACACTGCGGGGAAAAAACTGCACAGGTTTCTGTGCACAGAGCTGGTCCCATCTCAAATATGTAGATGCTATGGATGCATTAATTTATCTATGCATACAGGATGAGGGAGTCATTATTATTTCCCCTTGTGAAAGAATGAATTGGTTTAACAGCACACGGATTAATCCAGTACAGCATACATGCAAAAACCCCACCCTTACGCTCCTGCTTTTGTTGCATATTAATACACTCTGACCCTGTATATGAACAAATAAACTGATGACGTCTAAACCAAATTATAATACAGCAGCTTTGAAAGCGAAATAGAATGTATTTTTTCTCCACAGTGAACAACTTGAATCCTCTGCCCTGGAACTTTCTATTGCTTTGGTATTTTATTTGGATAACGGTAAGCTTAATATATTTTATATGAGTTCATAACCTGAAGGTTCATTACCATTCACCAGAAACAGGAACAGTGTTGTTCAGATAGTTCTATAACTCTCTAAATAGCAATAACCTGAAGAGTCAATACATGAAAATGGCACTGCAAATGCAAATGATGTTGTCTTTCTCCAACCTCCAGGATAATACTTAACTTGCTTTCAAAAAAAAATTGCAATGTTTTATGGGGGAAATGTGATTTATGTTAATGGCAACTGGATGTAAAATTTGCAGATAATTTGAAGATGTCTATTATTATTTTTGCATCACCTGTATATGCATTCAGTTATATTTATTATGCTTGAAGGCGTCCAGCCGTCTGTCACAAAGTTAATTTAAATTTTAAAAAAGTAACAGCAGAAATGAATTTAGGCTCTGACACTTAAGGTTGTGTCTCAGAATACAGCTCTAAGTCACTGGGGCTACATGTATCCTAGTAAACCCACCAGAGATGGGGATGAGCTTGATTACACATCCATACTCCTTTTCACGGTTTCAGCCCATATCAATTTACATTCTCCCACCAATGCCTACACACAGCTCAGGAGACACGAAAGACCAGGGCTGTTCCCCATGGAACCCCTTTCTTTTACAGAATAGCAATGATTGCTCTTAAAAGAACCCTGCACACCCAAATCTTTCATGTTTAACATTTACAATAAAGAGTCTTTATATAAAACCCATGAAGCAGATTCTGATCTGAGAAGTCAAGATAAAGCCACCCTGGAGCTAAACATTCACAAGTTAGGGTGTGAGAGAACTTTTGCTTCATACACATAAATTTGTAATTTCACTGCTATCTTGTCCTACTCATCTCATTTCCTTGCTTGTTTACATCTTGTTTGTTCATCTTAGGTCATAAGTTAGCGTGTTAGAAGCTGGGGTTTTTTTGCTCTTTTTATCTGCAGGTTCAGTAGCTTGCAAAAGGGGGTTTCTGGTTCCCGATTTAGACCTGTAAGTGCTATTTTAGTACCAAAATACTGTCATTTTTAACTGTCATTTTTAACATTCAGCTGTAATTTTTAACATTTTTGTGTCAATACCCCACAAAGTAATAATAGGGGACTGAAGGGCTGAAACAGAGGAGAGAAGGCTTCTGAGCGGGGAATCCCTAACAGGCAAGAAAAGTCAGAAATTGTGAAGAAGGATGGAAGATGTGAGGAAGTTACACGGTGGAATTCCTTGATTTCAAAATGAGTACGAGTGTTGCCCTTTAACAATGTAGAAGAAGATCCCTGAAATCACTAAGACTCCTTTTAGAGGCACATACTGAGATCCTTTCTTTGTAATGTGATCAAGTCACTGTGTAAGTAATCCTAATGAAGTTAAAGGAAATCAAAATTAATTTAACTTTCTATTAATATCTTCAGAGGTTTTAGGGACCCATGGTACAGCACCACAGCTTTATGTAGAACAAGAAATGAGAGAACAGATCACCCATTGTAAATTCTTACTGAATACTAAAGCATACATTTGTTTGAATTGGAATGAAAATGCTACATAAAGGCTGCTGAAAGCTTATTCAATCCAAGTGCAGAAACGTGATATGTGCCTGTGTGAACAGTGACAATTTCAAATAAATACGATTTCACAATACTAAATTATTCACAGCAAACACCCTAATAAAAAAAAGTCATGATGCATTATTGCTTCTGATTTATTTGCTAATTTGCAGAGAGTCTCTATTTCTAATTTCTTACATTTCTTTTCCAGTGTCCAAAGATAGAGACAAATATCCTGCTTCACACACTGCACTTCTTTTTTTCTTGATATATATGCAAAGCTCAAGGACCATCCAATAAGGAGCATCCTTTGATGGCCTTTATTAAGGGTAATAAAGGTCATGAAAGGCTGTCCTTTACACAGACTGCATCTGATTTTTTTCCTAGAATATTAACGCACATATCAATATGAGCTGTCATTCAACCTTGAGGTGCAGTTAAAATAGAAAAATGATCAGAGGTACTTAGTAGCTACTTATTTTACTAAACTGGTCTGTTTAAAACAGAGCATTGAGTTTCAGTGCAATTAAGGGTCATGTGGCGAAGTGGTACCTCTTAAACTCCATCAGTAGAAGATAATGTCAGCCTACTCACAGTGAACACAAGTTTTATTTTCACAAGTTTTATTTTCATAGCACAGAAATCTTGTGGTTACAGACTTAGGATAAAAGGACTCTATGGAAAAAACAGAATTTCATCTTTCAAGCCTAGCAAACAGTAATGTCTCCCTTAGGAATCACTGCTTACAGAGATTCAAAGGTTTTGTACATAACGGTAGTATGTGTATCACTTGGAAACTTGCAAAAATACACTGAAAAAACTTACTAAATTATGTAAACTCCACTTGGCCAAGTAAAACTCTCAAGCCTATGCAAGTAATACTGCTGTTCGGGCCCAGTGAGGTTATAATAGCAATGTCTGGAAGTGCCACATGATTAAACAAAGCAGAAAAAAAAGGTATTTATTCACCTTTTTAACTAAAATGCAGTCAACATTCATAACTGTCAGAGTCAGTTTCTTCCTGAAGAGCACTTGTCATGGTCTGTACAGTGCTCTAGAAATGGGACAGATTTGGTGTGAACTAATAGATCTACAAAACCACTGTTTAACATAGTGTAGTCCAGACGCACGTTTACCAGCTAAGCTCAAGATGCATTATATCCCTGAAGGATGCGTGGTGCTTACGCTGAAATCTGCTTGTGACTGCACCACTGGGAAGCTTTCACCATTACCCACTTCCTATCAGGACCGTATCTTTTTATTCATAGCATATGATTATTTTGCTCCCGAATCTCAAGTACTGCATATAGACCAGACTGGTTCCTTATAGATCAGAGCTCAGCTTCCTGCTCTATACAACATAAAGCTGCCTTCAAAACTCGGAAGATCTGAAGATGAGATTGACTTATTAACAAGCTATCAGTGAGACCATGGTAATTTTGCCAGGGATCTTAGAACAACACTCAATAAATGTCATCCTCCCCATCCCTAAAGCTACATTATTTACCACCCTGGCCATAGTCTTAAGATCAAAACTCACTGAAATGAGTTGCACAGTGATACCCAAATGACCCTCTTTTGGAGAGTATCAGCAGGCAATGGTCACTCAGAAGAGAGCTTTCACTTCCACTGTCCTAGCAGCAAGGATTTATCAAGCAGATCACTTGAGCACCTTTCCTGTCATCAGCAAACAGAGCAGCACCTTTATGCCACACAACTAAATGATGCAAACACTGATCCAATTAGGAAGCATTGCAGTTAGCTCTTATCTCCATACAACGCTTTCACTAAAGGCAGGGCAGGGAATGTTATTCATGTTGGTGAAGATACGACCCTTTTTGCCTTTCAACTTGGCAGCGTTAGAAACCTCTCGGCATCCTATCCTATGATCGTGTTCTTCAGCTGGACACGAAGTAGATATTTGTTTACTTTATGGTTTGTTTTACAGGCAAATTTCCATTCCGTTGATTAATAGGTGGTGCAGTCTGACCCCAGGAGCTAGAAATGCCCGAGTTCTCCTCTTGGCCTTGAAACACTTACTGTAAATACATCCATCTCTCCGTATTTTTATCTCCCTTGAAGGAATGTTGTGAAAAGTAACTACAGTTTGTGAAGTACCTCACAAATGTGAACACAGAAAAAGAATAATCTAGTGAATGAGACATGGGAATGGGGACTAATTTGGGATGAAAATATTCAGTCATCTATCAGAGCCATAAACTTTACCTTAAAGAGAAAACAGAACTAGTTAAATGGATTAAAGAGATAATGAATAGATTAAATAGATTTAATTCAACAGACATATTTAACAGATGCAATCAGAAATTAAGCGATATACACATGTCCACAAATTGGTGCTTGTAATTCCCAGAGACACAGACTCTGAGCTCCTAACTGCTTCTTATCTGAGTCTCAATTTTGGCTCTAAACACTCAAGCAGCATTTTTTCAGCAGGAGGTCTTGCTTTTTGCTAGCCATGCTGAATTAGTCATTTCATATTAATTTTTACTATCTCCTTCCTGCAATGTTTTTGCTAATAAAGACTGCGATGGCTCTCACCATCCAGCCAGCCAGCCCTCCCTCCCTCCATCCATCCATCTATCTTTCAAAGCAGTATATTTTCTCCAACAGTAGAGAAACCCTATCCCTGATCCCACAGCAGGCACAGCTGAGGTGTAAGCAGGTCTAGCAGGTGTGCAGCTATTTTCTTCTCACTATGTCTAGAAAAAGCACAAAGATTATATTCACCCACAAAAGAAGACTTTTTTCATTATCGTATCTATAAACTTCTATACATCCACAGGGTAGCCAAACTTCCCCACTCACCCCTTTAAATGATCAGTTGTATTATCTAATCTTTATAATATACTATCCTAGGTTGCTTAGTGACTGTTCAGTGAGCGCGCTGCATTTTAGCAGCACATTTTCTCGTTTCTGCTCTAAGCTTAAGAACTTCAAAGAAATAAGGATGCAAGTAGGATTGGTGTACATATGACTAAGTCATGATCCCCCAAAGCCCTGCTCAGCTAATGGAAAAGTCCACAGTATGTGGTTAGGACCCTAAAATCAGGACGTGGGAGCCAGATTCACATCTGCACATAAAGGCAGTTTTGGATCACATTGTTTTTATTCATGCAAACCCAGCTCAGATCCAAAAAATACTGCTTCTCTGACCAAGCTCCCCAAAGGATTTTATTCCATAAGTTTTCTTGCAGCTTGACTTAGCCTGACTTGCCTTTACACATCTAATTCTGTTAATATATGCACAATAAAGAAGGCAGCAATGCCTCATTTTTAAGATCTTGGTGGCCGGAGGCTGGAAAGTAGGAGACCTAGATTTCATTCCCTCTTCTCATGGAGAACAGGAAGAGTGCTTTTCCCTGGGAAGAGACCTGGATTCTGGCTGCTCTCAAAGGACTCATGTTTTTGACATGAAATACTAATTAGATGGAATACATTTACTGATTTGAAATCTGTGAATGTATGGGAACCACAGGCGCTTAGTATCCCTTCAAATAAAATGATTTTCAGAAATTCTCTGATTTTTCATGTCTGGTTTCACAAATGGGGTTTGTGTTCAGTCATACAAACTTCTTACCAGTTTGTAATAACTTTGAGCTGAATTGGATAAATGCCTATGAAAAAATCAGGTATAGAATGTGTCTAGACTTTTTCTCAACTCAATATCCAAACTTACAAGCTATGTTTGAAAATATCGTGCTTCACATTTCCTCAATTATTCTGCTCTCTGAGAAATGAAGTAAAATGTTTTGAACTCATAAGAAAGACTGTCAGATCTCCCAAAATAAGAAATTAAAACAAAACTAATAAACAGAAAAGCCAGAAGCTGGCAGAGTCTAGAAAGGAAAATAGAACAGGCAGCACAAAGCCTAAACATAGCCATCACAGGGCTCCGTTTCCTTGGTTTTGTAGAATTTAAAGGTCCAGGCTCCTGAAAGCAGGCAGGGGAAAATGATTATCAAGGAAGTATGGATGCAGCCTTCGATATGATTAAAAAACTTCCCGATCTGAAGGAAAGCTGTGTTTCTGTATCTCATCAATGCTGATTGATACCTAAAGAGCAGGTGTCCAGAGGACGGGGCCAGACTCTTTCCAGAGGTGCCCAGCGACAGGACAAGGGGCAACAGGCACAAACTGGAGCACAGGCAGTTCCACTTGAACATGAGAAAGGACTTCTTTACTATAAAGGTGACAGAGCCCAGCACAGGCTGCCCAGAGAGGCTGTGGAGAGATTCATACCCACCTGGACACGTTCCTGCGCTCCCTGCTCTGGGGGCACCTGCTTTAGTGGGGTGGTTGGACTAGATGATCTCTGGAGGTCCCTTCCAACCCCTACCATTCTGTGATTCTGTATGTTGTATGAAGCCAGGATATCTCAGCACCATAAAACTTGAATTTTAGAAACATTCAAATGTCAAAATAGCCTGTTAAAGTTTTGAGGACTTTGATGTATCAATTTTTCTTAACATATTGTCTTAATATATGCTTATAGTCTCAAGCTTTCATGTCAAATGCATGTACTTGGAAAATTGATTTGACTTTACTTTACATATCCTGCTTAGTATTTGTCCTTCATTGACATTGTAATATATACTGGTAAGTCATACACCAAAACACTGTAGAAATTTTGTTATTGTTATTAGGCAAGGCTCCCTAAGAAGGAAATGTACAAAAAATATATCATAGGCTATTGACTCATGTTTAAATTATATTTTCACTTACTAATAATTAATGTAACAGAGTTAGCACTTGAGTAAAAGGTAATATCTATAAAATTATTAAAAAGGATTTAATTATGCCTAGCAGCTACTAGTGAAAATGCACCCAGCCATGGCTATCTATAGTGTAGTTGCACTGGCTCAGGTGGAAATGGCATATTAATGTGGCCCATTTGCTTTATGCTATAGACTTCTCTGAAGGAGGAACAGTGAGGGGACCAAGATAAAATACTAATGGAACATAATTAAATGTGGATGTTGATATTGAGAAACTAATGGCAATTTTGTACTTCTGCTGCTGTAAGTGCACTATTATTAATTACTACTAATTTTAATTTTGTCAATTTAGTAAGTATTTTGGTAATGTTGAATAATTTGTTCCTGAAAGAGAAAAGGTAAAATGACATTCCACCTAGTAAACACACCCTTATCAGTAAAAAACTTTTTAAAATCAGTAATCTTTCAACTGCTTTGGCCTTTCTATAACTTTACTTAATACTCTTTTTATTGCATATTTTATATCTTATCAAAGCATCGAAGGAGCTGCTGAAGCACAGAGGCAACAGTTCCAATATTCAAAACTATATATGAAAAGCTAATAATTTATACATCCGATTTTTAATCAAATTTGAGTATCTCCTTTCTGATGAATGACTTTTACTACTGACGGACCCTTAAATCTTCGCAGAAGTCTGGAATCGAAGTGTCTTTATTCTGGAACTTGCTTCAGGACTTCAGCATACATGGTAATAACAATGGAAATACTTAAACGGAATCTATCTTGCGCATCCACTTACCAGCGAATCTTTTGATTTGTCTTAATATAGAAACACAAAGAAATCTAACAACTAAAAATACAAGATTTAGTTCAAGAATTGCCTGTAATTCTTGCAGTTATGACACTTCCCTTCCCAATTTCTTACCATCCCGAAGCTTTATCCATACTGTAATTAAAAATTATGTTCCCCACTCTTGTTGATAAGTTTTCAATTTTGGTATGACAACTCTTCTTTTATAATGAGGTGAAAGGATATTGCTGGTAAAGAAAAATGGACTTCTCTGCTTGCTAACAACCGTCAAGTATTATACTCCTCTGAACATACTGTCTTATTGGGAAGAAGATAGTCATACGGAGTTCCAAACGTGTGCTGGCATGTTTATTTTTGTAATACAAACAACCATGAATTTAAGGTGACTTTCTCCAAAATTAAAAAGAGAAAAGAGTTCTTCTTGCCTCTAATGCTGGCAATTTCTTCCACTAACTTTTGAGGTTTATAAGAAGCCATGAACAAAAATCACAAACATGGAATTATCTTCTTGGCATCTTTGCTGCCCAGCTAGGAAAGGGAGGATAAGGTCTGATGAAAGTTATGTCCTGTGCTTTGAAGGCTAAACCTCTAGACTGGAGGTTAACTGTCCATCTGTGTCATTTACAAAGTACATATGTAAAACCTGGATTGCTTATTTTAAACAGTATTTTCTTGGCTCTAACTGTTGTTAATTTTCTATTGCTTCCTTCTCCTTTACATTGCTGCTGTAAAATCAGCACAACTGTCATCTCACACCAGCAACTCCTTTAGATGACCTGGCTTTATTTCTGCAATATATTTAGACCAGTTGCTCACAAAGGCTTTTGCGGCATCTCTACGTGGCTTAAAAATATTTTAGGTGGTCCCTAAAGTAAAAGGACGAAGGCCAGTTCACAGAATCGCTGTGCTACTCGGCCTTGTTAGTGATACCTTCCACTATGGAAAGATTTTTCCATCCTCTGGCCTTTGGAAATGCCTAGCTTTAGTTAGACGCTGATTCATTTCCTGCAGCTCTTTAAACACAGCCAGCTGTGTGCTGCTGAGGGTCGGTATTATTTAAGCATTGTTTCAGAGACTTCCTGTCCCTGAATTCTGGAAGAGGGAAAAAGTCCTGTTTTGTTGTTTGGTTTTTGGGGTTTTTTTTCTTAGGGGCGTGCATTTCTCCCTGAGTAAAAACAAGTCCTTGGGGAAAAAGCTTCTGTAAATGACTGATAAGGAGTAGAAAAGGAAGTACAGACTCAAAGCACCTAGTTTTTCAGCCAGTTAAATCCCTCCAAGTCCAGGGCATCAAAGAATCCGAAGTCTAGATATAAGAACAAGGGGAAATTATACATATCCTTTGCATATTTTCATAAGGAAAAAGATGTTCTTATGAGGAACATTAGAGATTATCTGATTCTGTGAGCCTTAATTTATCAGCTGTTTCATTGCCACAGAATACGCAGTGACAATGACAGCAATAAAAGAAAAATCCAAGAGCTTTGAGACCTTGTTTCTCTATTTGCTTTCAATAATAATTCAGGCTTCATGTCAAAATAATGATAAGTATTCCCACAAAGATGAACTATTAGCGATGGGCCTTTGTTTCTTAGTTTCTTATCACATCAAGAAGGATAAGTCTTTAATTGTTTTATTAAATATTCATTTTGGTGGCTGTGAAAATATTAGAATCAAAAATATATTACATAAATTGGTTTATATCTTACTCTGTCTCAGGGTAAATCCAGCCATAAACCACATTCCCTCTTGATTAATATCTCAGTAGTGTTTACTACTCTTCAACTGCTAGTAGCGTTTATCCTGTTCATTATACTGTTTCCTGTATCACTGTTCTGTTTATTGTTCTTCTGTGTATTTTTGACCTCTAATGTTTTATCTACAGCTCTGCTATTAAATTCACTCTTTTGTTAAATATGGATTCCATCCTGCTTGTATATTGCTGAATTTTTCAAAGCTTTAACATAAAACGATCTTAATGTTGATCGACAGTGTGAAGACAGGATTCTGAGTTAAGTAGCCTTGGAAACAGCCTTTGCTCTCTAGATACAGGGACTTCAACAAACTCTTTCTGCTACCAACTTTTCCAAGCTATTCTGCTCTCTCAGAACAGCAGTATGACTCAGCTGTTAGTGGCAAAATTAATCTTTTCTTGTTTCTTTTCTTGGAGTACAAGGACCCTTTTTTCCCCAGGTAAAAAGGATGCTGTTTCTAGAAAGACCCAGTTATGGGCAGAATATGGCCCTGTGTAATCCATACAGTGACTTGGACAATAACATGTTAAGGTGATACACTACTTGGTAAATGCTCTCATTTCCTCTCCTGCAGAAGCCCCATAAATGCATTGTGAAGATAAAGTTAGCTATTGGCTGAAATACTCCCTGCTGATTCCTCCGGAGCTGTTCTGTGGTCTAAGGCAGAAAACTCTTCTACATCTCTGCTGAGCGTCCCAGAAATCATAAGGTCCCCAAATAAGTAATGTATGAATATATAGTATGTTGAATGAAAACAAGCCACACCAACGGGGTGGAGAATACTGAAGAGTCTCCTGAAGACCACCAAAGAGAAGTCCGTCACTCAGACCCAGCTACATTAGAGAATGTACGATACCTCAAAATGCAGACTGAAGCTTTTTGAGACCTATGTTAGTACTTGTCAGTTGAACAGATCACTGATGCAGATAGACATGAAAAAAGAAACAAGGAGTATGACATGTTGTCAAAGGCAGAGAGAAGAATAATTCATATGCGGAACTGGTACACTAGTATCTTAGTGGTAAAGGGAGTAACTATACTTCGTAACTTCAGATGGTGCCTAAATAGGCAGCCTAAATCTTTACTCTTTACTCTTTACTTGAACCTCTTAGAGAGTTCAGGCATGGAAATTTCACATCTATGACACTTAAGGTTGGATGGCAATTCTTCCACATGAATGATAAAATTAGAGTAAAAACTAGTATCAGAAAAGAAGATAAGAAATGGAAGCAAAAACATTTTGTGTCCCAGTCAAGAATTACATCCATGTTGCAGGTATCTACATGAGTTATGCTATTTAATCTCTTTTCAAATAATTCAGAATGTCAGGTTATTTCCAGCAGTATCCAGAAAAAAAAAACCCCAAACAACAAAACATGAAAAGCAGAACGTCAGATTTGTAGCCTATTTCATGTTTGTTTTTCTTCTGAACCTATCTAAAACTAGTCATTACATTTCCTATAAACCTGTAAGCTACTGATATTTTATAATCACTCCAAGTAAGCTACCTTTTGTCCTGAGACTCAGTGTTTCTAAAGTCAAGTCTATATTAGCTACGTGATTCAGAATAACAGTGCATTTTGAAGTTGCACTTCTGCTTATGTAAATCCCTTGATCATCTCCATTCATCACATGCTGGTTTGCTTCGCAGGGTGATTTTGCTGGCCTAAGATTCTTTTTGGGGAAATGAAACCAGCAGCTCTACTCCAACAGCACCCCAGGCAGGCTCTGTGTTGGGGGTGGGGGCTGCAGCACCACAGGCTCTCCCTGGTGAACACAGTGGTTTTTCCTTTCAGAGTAGCTCTAACCGTTTGTGTACCAAAGACGTTCGGTCTGGTAACCAGACAAAATGTCATCTGATGTCAGTTGCTTGAAACACATGTTATGGAGATGGGAAGGGCCTCAGCACCAACAGCGTGAATCTACTGATTAACTTGTATTGCGCCAAATTGCTTGCTGATGCAGAAACAGCCTGCTCCAGATCCGAGAGAAATTCCCAGGAATCCATGCAAACTCCACTGAGGTCCTCCCTTGGGTTAAGCGGTACTGTGTTGAACCCAAGATATTCCACAAACCAGCTTTTGCTGATCAGCTCTATTTCCAAATGAGTTAAATCAATATAACAGCATTTTGGACTGTATCTCTATTCCTTTAAGTTCAGCAGAGACTTTTTTTTATGTCTTATGACTTTAAATTTAAATTTTAAAATACATTTTAGGTAGTAACATTTTCTACTGTTTTCACCTACTTATCTATCTGCTGTAAATACACGTTTAGGTGATAACTGGTAGAGATTCAAACATACGTTTATCCAGATTGGATTTCAACTTCTCTCTCAGTTGCTAACACCTTTTTACTAGTGACCTCTTCCAGCAGATGTCATTATGTTGAAAGCAGCAAACAGAAAGCAGGCAAAGCCTGTATTGCAAAACAGGAACACCAGAAAATGCTTAGTGCTCTAACTAATTGAATGTGTGCGTATGGAAGGAGTTGCATAGTAAACAAAAACATTGTGTAATCTCGTAGTTTTCGCACCCTTTCTCAAAATATATTCAAACCACATTTTCAAACCTTGCAAGAACAAAATGAAGAATCTTAAAATGCAAAACTACCTCTATATTAAAAGTGTGTGTTTGAGCTCCCATTAGGTATCTCATTATTCCCTTATGTTATCCGTATGGGACTGTCTTCAGTATTACTAAAATTTGACACCACTGAGATAGAGCGCAGCTGATGTTTTCTAATAAAGAAAAACCTATTAAACTTTTTTGAATGGAAAGACAGTATATCCCAAATTTCAGGACTGCAATGGAACAGCAAGCTTGGCAAATTCTGTTATTTCTGAAGTATGCTGGGATACTCACCAAGTGCAAGCAGTGTGGTCCATATCGTCAGGCATTGTAGCACCTGAAAACCAATGGTCTGAGTTCTCGTGTATTCAATATGTGAGGTGGTTCTAATCCACAGAGGTGTCCTGATTCAGGAGTGGAAATTGTTTATCCTGAGTCATGTCATGTCCTGCCCCTCTGTTAGTAGATCTCAGAGATAACTACACGATTTCACCTCAGAGATGACTATATGCTTTCTGTAATACTCAACCACCCACTGGGCATCCACAATTACCAAACAAATCTCAGAATATTAAAGTATCCCAAATCAGGACTAATGCACTTTGACACATAAGTATTTGAACTACAGTAGTACAGCTGTGGTGTGAGCAGATGAGCTGTCTTTCACCATGGAAGCAGGAACATCTAGGAGAGGAGCAACATTAACACAAGGCAATGGAAAACACCACAGTCATATGAAGTTAAGCCATGGCTGCTTGTGTATATATAGCCAGACACTGTCTAACCATTACTAGCTGTTGTTATATTGTAGTAGCACTCTTGGATGCCAGTCAGAGTTTAGGATCTGCATGGTCAAAGCGTAAGAAAAAAAATCTGGGAGAAGCTGTGGTCCGAATGAGTAACTGCTGTGCCAAATACTGATTTTGCAGAATGCTGCAGGCTTCCACCAAATCAGATCTCAGCTTTCCAAATCCCAGAATAAAGAGGGTTATCACAGTCACTTAAACATCTACACATTATTTCTCCATTCCACAGGCACATATTACACTCTTCATGTATCATAGCACAACCTATGGNAAAGCGTAAGAAAAAAAATCTGGGGGAAGCTGTGGTCCGAATGAGTAACTGCTGTGCCAAATACTGATTTTGCAGAATGCTGCAGGCTTCCACCAAATCAGATCTCAGCTTTCCAAATCCCAGAATAAAGAGGGTTATCACAGTCACTTAAACATTTACACATTATTTCTCCATTCCACAGGCACATATTACACTCTTCATGTATCATAGCACAACCTATGGGAGTACCAACACCATTTTCTGCAATACTCTTGAATACATTATTGTAAAGATCAGAAAATTCATTTTATCCTCAAAAGGTGTGTTCTGTGATATTAAGAATATACGGTATTCTTTCATCCCCTTCTCAGGTGAAAAATGGAATACACTGTTAAGTATGCACCCTTGTCTAGTGATGGCCTTTTTGTTTCCTTATGCTCTATTTTGGAGACTTGTTGGCTTTTAATGGCAGCAGTATGTATATATGTCAGCACCTTTTTTATATTCTTATTGTAAAATATCAAAAAGCCTTAAAAGAGCTATATCTACACACTTAATTACAGTGATGTTCAATCTGTCCTAGTAGTGCCCCTGGGAATCACCTGAACATCAAACACTTATGCAGAGCAGGGGTTGAGCTGAGGGAGAGATAAGTAACATAACAGAAGGAAGAATGTGGACTCGGCTCTTGACTTTCACCATCTGTGATGTGATACCTGAATCCCAGCAGTTCTTGTCCTTTCTCATGTGAAAACAAACATGTTAGCTTAAACCACACTTTGTGATTCAGCAATGGTTTAAAGTAACCTGCTTGGCTTTTGCTGAAACAGCCTAGCCGTGCTCATGTAAGCAGACAGCATGGCTCAGTATGACTGTGATACCTAACAGTTGAGAAAGAGCAAATTCCTGAAAATTCTCCCAGTTATAAATGAACTGGATCCAGACAGAGGGATTAAACGTGGAAATACAGGCTATACACGAATGAGGCAGTGCAGGGACGGAACCAGCATGTGCTAACGTACCTGGTGAGAACACAGTAACGACACATTGGTCGGCACGCTGTTCGGACCGAAGAACAGATCTCGGCTGACAAAGACATGGCCACGCAATCTCCGATCACTATTTACAACACTTTTTTTTAGCTTTTGTAAGATTCAGGAGGATGATGCATCGTATCACCATTCCACACTCCATTTACTAAACACTTTTTATCAGACATACTCTAAATAGAGAATAAAAAAAGCTTTTCATAAGCAGATGACTCTTCTGGCGTGGAAGTATTAGACCTCTTTCTCTATGTGAAGGGAAGGTTGGAAACCTATATTACCAGTACAAGAACTCAACTGAAATCAAGTTACATCCGAACATTTAGCAGTTTTCAGAGCAGAAAATATTATCAGATAAAGATTGCTATAATTCACCAGAGGTTTGGAAACCTTTTCTTATGAAAAGGAAATTGTTTATATGCAATTAACATCTTCAGACACACAAGCAGACTCATAAAATTTTGTTCCAGAAGGTCAGCAACACCATAAATTCAATTAATCCTCTCAAACTATACCTACATTATTAGAAAGCTATTCTTGACAGTGAGGAATGTGTGATACCATCAGAGTCAGTGACAGAAAATATTAACTTCTTGTGAATATTCTTCATTGTTTCTATATAATATAAAAAATTTCTACTATTTTTTTCTATAGCCTTGAAATTATTGCTCTCAAGTGCTTTCTTCCACTTCCAGTTTAAGCTAAGGTACACATTTTAAAGTACTTACACTTAGCAATATTAAATTTTACTAAAATGCATCTGTCCAGTCTTTTCCATTTTCTTGCAGTTCGTTTTCAATGTATGGCTTTAGACTTGCGAGCACAGGAAAATGACTAACAGAATATGCATTAACTCACTTAACCTTAGGTGACTGAATTTATTGTGCTCCTACAGAACATGTACTGGAGTGTTTTCAGCTTTGAGCTCATTGAGTTGCTTGTTGCTGGTGTGTGTATTTCACCTATGCACCTTGAACATTCTTCTCTACTAAGAGAAATCATGCACCACACTTCATAGCCAGCAAATAAAGGATTACTCTGAGTAACATAAATGTAATTTCACAGCATAGATTTTAAGTCTCATTTGAAATGGAGGCAATGCACAATTAATACTCCCAGAGAGTTAGAACACAATGTGTCTCAAAAAATCCTCCGTTCTTTTAATTTTTAGCTGGCATACATTAGTAAATAAGTCAGAATGCTTGTGCATTTTCTGCCCTGAGATGCATACAAAATGCATGCTCTGCCTGCCAATATTGTAAAGTGATTTTCATTGTGTGTTTTATGGAACTGTTAGATATGTTGGATGAAATCATGGTCTCCTTTGAAGTTAAGGAGAGCATTACTGTTGACTTAATGAGACCGAGATTTCTTTTATGTTCAAAGTTAGGCAATGTTTTTCACTTTATTTTTTATTAAAATATACCTCAGAAAGTTAAAAAGTAAATCAGTACTTTCAGTGTTGTATCCACAACATCTAAAAGCCTAAAAATGTCAGTAATTCAAAAATCCCCATAAATGGCTTAGAATGCCAGACACAAACTTAGGTAGAATTTGTATGAAGACAGAAATATATTAAACAAAGTGCTTCTTATTGGCACCAAGTCTGAGTTGGATTAATGAACCCTTATAAAAAAGTTCTACAGAATTTATTTAAAATTACAGTCTGTCTCTTTATAACCTGCTTAACCCCATGAAATAAAAAATGAAACAGTATTTGTGATAAAATATTATGTCAAAGGTTTAAAAAAAGAAATAAACAAAAAGGTCTAGTTCTTTACTAAAGACTATCAGCTTTTAGATGAATTTCTAAGGAAGTCAATTCAATGTCTGTAGACTCCTACTGGCTGCATCTCTGTTATTTATTCTGTATGGTATTTCCATAGGGTATATGAGATCATGTATATGAGCTATAAGAAATATCCCGTACTGAGTTATAGCTGTTGAGAACTAGAATTTATAAATACCTCACATATAAGGGTAGCATTTTTGAAGAAATTACTTCACATTTCAGGATGTTTTAGTCGGTCTTTGTGCTAGAAACATTTTTAGACACATGCAGAGGTCGTTCTTCAACAGCTGTTTTGGAAGTTGAAAAGCATTTCTTTAAGTGGAAGTTTATCTGTTTCTAAGAGATACGAATATCTGGACACCATCAGTTCAGACCCAGTTCCTAAAGAAACATCATTTACGCATTTTTTGATGGAAAGCCAGGATTAAGTAGGTTAATATCCTTTACATTTCTTATTGTGTTTTAGTATCTGTAAGACAAGGTGATGCCTGATGTTAAAATAATTACACAAGGCTGGAAGATGGTAGAACAAATATTTGACACCTGAATACAATGCTTTTCCGCATTATTAAATGGGCATTACAAAAGCATGCAGAAATCTAGCAATCTTATGCTCGCTACGAAAAATCCACAAGAGCTAATCTGAGAGCCTTGAACGCTTAAAATGTCAACCGACATCTAGCAAACACATCACCGTAGTAAAATGGACAACTTTCAGGACACCTTGGCCAATTGTTTCTCCAGAGGCAGACTTTCCTGAGAATTTGTGCCTGAGTGGTTTTGGAGCTCTTTCTGTCAGATATTCCATGTTCAAAAGATCAAACAGTATTTTCAGTTCAGATTGATTTTAGATAAATCATAAGAAACAAGAAATGTCTCCACAAAAGAGGAGAAATGTGAGTCTAAATCCCTCATCTCCATCCTGTATTGCCTCAGAGCACTAAAGACATAAAAATGTTTAAGTTCTTGTCTTAGCCAAAAATCAAAATGCTAAAAAGATTGAGATTACATCATATTATAAACACCCCAAATATGAATTTAAAACGTTAATTAAACATGCACCAAACACAAACTCTCAGGCTTTGCTTTTGGTTTACATCACGTCACTTTCCCCCATTTTTAATCTGTTTTGTCTATTTACACTGTGAATTATGCAGAACAGAAATGCAGAAATGCTCAGCTATATACGTATAATGTATAATCAAAATGCATCTTACTTATGGAAAGAGATTTAAATGGAACCTACAGCCAGCTCAGAGCTACAGCTTATGAATTTAGATTTGCAGCTATGGATAAGCAATAAAAAGGGTGATGGACTTTGGCAGCTTTCATTCCACGTAGGTTTTGGCACCCAGGATTAATGCCTACCGACAATGATCTCCACTAGAGGCCTGTATAGGGTTTCCGATATATAGTCACTTCGCTGAGTTAAAGAATTCTGCGTCATTTATTTTTGGACTTTGCAAACCAATACATATGTTTCCTTCCTTTTTTCTTTTCCTTCTCCTTCCCTGAAACCAAGTCTTTCCAGTTTAATTTTTTTGAGTCACCTCACGAACTTTGTTTCCCTATTTAAAATAAGAATTGAACATTTTTGACAGTTTGTTTTCTTAAACAAGTATCTGTGAGCACCCTGGAGCCATGTACTGTATTATAGGTAACCAGAATAATAATGTAATGACTTCCAAACAGCATTCAAGTTGCTTTACTTATTCTAATAAGAAAGAACAAAAGATTTTTAAAAGCAGGAAGTGTCTGACATTATCAAGGTCCCTTACATGGAGTTACGGAGAATGGAAATAGGTACAATAAATTTATCATGAAAGAATCTCGCTCTGCAGTATACAGAGTATGGAGAATTTTTTCAGTATGCAGCAGCATAATGAAGCAGTGAGAAACAGAGATTATGCTTTCAGTTTTATTCATATTATGCGTAAGAATTCAGAATTTGTTCTTTAGAGGATAAGCATCCTAAATCACCTGTAAAACATTTGCCTTATCTTTCAACATTAAAGCGGTAGTAGAAGTACTGTTGAGTTCTAAGAAAAAATTAACAAGCTGAGGAAATCAGTTTAACGTGATGCAAGTCTTCCAGTGAAATGTTAACTTTTCATACACAGAAGTGCTTGTGAGCACTTAGGCCTAGAAAAGAAAACCCACCTCCCCCCTCCTTTACTCCAAATTTTTTTTTCATTTTTTTGAACTGAGTAGAAAATATGTAGAAGAAAATGCAACTATATATACTTCTGACAGCTCAAATGATACATAAATATAAGGGCTGACAAGGGTTGGTTTGTCATTGTAGTTCACTTCGATCAACTCTACATGGTTCTGTAGGACAATGAAATTCAATGCACTTATAATTTCCAAAAAAGTGAGCTCAGATTCTTTTAAAAGCATTTCTATGTGAAAACGGATCATTTACATGCCAAAAGCACTTTTAATGTGACATATTTAGCACATGTATTATTGAGAACGAAAGCTGCTTGAACTTAGTGAATTTTAAAGTCTATAAAATGGCACCCTGCTGAGCAGAAAGGTAGCTTTTCAGTGAATTTCCCAGTTATGTGATTATTTTGAATAATAGACTTGTACATAACTTTTTACGAAATTAAAGGTATGACATTTGCTTTAGTTCAGTCCTGTAAATTGCACTTTGGAACATAAAGAATGGGCTGATGTATGAATTTGTTGTTCCTCCAAGCAATTTTGCTGATTTTTTAAAGAACAGTTTTATGTTTCATCTATTGAGTAACACATCAAACAGTTATCTTAGTAGATTTAATGAGCATTCATGTATAACTTAATACATATGAGAAACAGTCAGGAACCTCAAAAATAAAAGTACTGTGTATTACCTTGGTTGTCTGGGGCTCACCCGGACCCTGATGCAAGATGATGACTAGTTTGATGAAAAGCCCTAACACTTACGAAGCTTAATTAAGAGAAGCATCTGGGAGTATACATACATAACAAATTCTTTTAATTTGGCTCAGGTTCTCTTTGACTTGATTAAATATACCGTACACTTCACTGTCATGGAATTACGCAGTGTTACCTGCACCCAGACAAAGAGGAACAAGCAGGAGTTCTGTATCCTGAATTTTTAATTTTTTTTTCTATCAGAAACAACATAGAGCACTTGAAAATATCAAATACGTAACAGAAGGACTCCATGTGTGAGATATATATATAAATAAGCAATTTTTTTTTTATTGGGCTTTGGAAAAAGGGCAAAGGTTGCAATTTTTGCACAAAAGCTACCTTCAGCTGAAAAACACCCCCCATAGCAATGGTGTTGTGTCTACTCGAACTGCTGTCACATTGGTCACTGTCAAGAATTCATCTGGCACCAACGAGCTACATTACGTTACTTTTATCACCAGAGTCTAAAAAGGTTCGTCATGACTACCTATAACATGGCACAGCACATGGCCCCAGCTGAAGCTAAAGAGTGAACGGACCATTTGCAGTTAAGCATAGGCTGAAGAGCTTTGTGGAACTTGAGTCTATGAAACAGAATTGAGAGGATGAAATGAGCATTTGTGAAAGATATTCAAGACACTTTCTGATGGTAAATTGTTTATTCACACTATGTATATAGCAATCGATAAATAAGGTTCTTCCAAAGAGTAAAAGATAATCCTTTCTTTCAGGGTTCACTGTTCCTTTAACCTAAACACCAACACCAAACAAGCACACATCATAAATTGATTCTACTTGGAGAGATTAAGACAGAGACAAGTCTGTGATTAGTAAAACCCCTGCCCTCAACATCAGAAAAACTCCTATACCAACACAAACACAGCGTGTAAATATTTCTACCACTTTAAAACAACACGTGAGCTGGGAAAAAGAACAGTAAGACTATCCTGAAAACAGAACTTTCAAATAGTTGTGTTCCCCCTCCTTCTTTTTTATTAAACAGGATGCTTTCAGAAATTCAGAGGTGTAAGACAGATTTACACCTGACACTACACATGACGCATGATCCTTAACTATCACTTCCTGCTCTTCTACGTTTCATTCCTTTATTGATGGGACTGAGGAACTATATTTTCTTTTTACTTAAAATCTCATGTAAAACCAGAATGCTATGGCAAACACAACAGAAAACTAGAAACAAAAACTCAGGGGCCAAATGAACCCAATGGTTTATCACAATGGGAATGAAACTCTCTGCTNTCTTTTTACTTAAAATCTGATGTAAAACCAGAATGCTATGGCAAACACAACAGAAAACTAGAAACAAAAACTCAGGGGCCAAATGAACCCAATGGTTTATCACAATGGGAATGAAACTCTCTGCTAGATAGGGAAACTGCCTGAAATTTCAGGGAATTCAGGGCTTCTGGTGATAGAATGCACTCTGTTGGTTAAAGTGCCCCTGGAAAGGGCAAAGGGCTTAAAAGGTGGATGGCCTAGGTCACTTCCTGAATATGTATCCACAAGAGGGTAGATGCTTTGTTAAATATATATATTTTTTCCCTTACTTCATAGCCCAGAATGATGCATTACAAATTAAACAAATACATTAACTGCAAAAAATCTTACTTCCTTGATTTATTGTCAAATGTCATATAAAAAAAAAGTCAGTAGACTTTCAAAATGTAATAAATGTGGCAGTCAAATAAAAGTAAGAACTTAAAACTGTTCCCTGCACTTCTGAAATGTAATGTTTTGAAGGCTTGCTCAGATGACTCCTTGTTCTTCATATCCTGTAGTGATCCAACAGTTACTAATCTAGACAAATGTATGTTAGTGGGGGGAAAAAAAGGTTGCTTTAGCAGACATGCGGCAAGGTTTTAATTTGTAGCTGATAATTTGCTACTGGAAGCTTACCCTGATTAGTCTTCTTACGGCACTAACAGTTTTTGAGGTAGTGTGAATTACCTACTGTGTATGTTTTTACCACCCATTCAGGGATGAAAATGAGTTACAACCTAGGCCTCAATTAAAGCTTGAAATAAGAAAACCTAAAACTTCTTTTATGTCCTCACTTCTAAAGAATAGAATTAGTTGCTTCTGATATTATTGGAATTGTAATTCACACTCCTGGAAATCCAGCAATGGATCTTTCAACCCTTTTCAATGAAGCACATTTCAGCTGTTACCCAATTATGCTGCCTTTGCTCCAAGTCAAATCATCATCCAACAGCTGAGAATTGAAACAGACTCCATTTGTGAAAATGAATGGTGTATTTATCTGGTAATGCAGAATGTTTTTAAGTGTTACTCTAGCTGTCGTGTAGAAATTAGGATGTTATTGCTTGTTCTATTAATTCTCATTTCTGGGAAACTGATTTGTAGGTTGGTTTCATCAGAGCGATATGGTAGGCTTTTCTGTCAGCATTATATGAAAACCATGCCATAGGCATTACAATAAGCAATGTATTGCCCGTAATCTAAGCATCTGGTTCAAAATAAAGAACTCATCATGGGAATCATTAGTTCTCAAAGGGGAATCCATATTACTCTTTTTGTACACTGGTGCTTAATAGTCCACTAATCTTAACTGATTACCTCCCCACAGAATGATGGAAACTTTATGGAACTAATAAGTACAAATAACAGAAAGTAATATTTCCCTCACCAAGGTTTCCCCATTTTCTCTTAACGGTGTGCAAATATTGTTAAGATATTGTTTGGGGCATATTGTAATAAATAGCCAGATACAAAGCATCCTTCACTACTGCCCAGCAACCTAATACAGCAATTTTCTCAGTTTGCCGCCATAGTGTGGAATCTTGTTTTAGGTTTCATTAATAATATTTTTAAGGAAGGGAAAAGTAAGAGAAATTATAATGGTAAATATAATTATTATAATTATTTTGTTCCGTCCCTATTCCCAGGTTCCCATAGATACCTGCGAGACAGTGTAACAATAAACAATACCACAACTGGTAGGTGTTCAGGATAGCAGCTAGGAGGCACGACAGCCTTCACCACAAAGAAAAAAAAAGTGACAATGTGCAGGAGTGCAGGAGTCATGGGGAACATTCTGGCATACCAAAAATACAACATATTTATTTAGGTGGCTACCCTGTGAAACAAAGCGCAGTCACTGCTTCTTAGCTAATATCAGCCACTCTAGTGAGATTAAAGCCCGCTGAGGAAGCCTATCTGTACTGAAATAAGTTCTCCTACCAGTTCTGTGAATATACTGTTAAGAGTGAGAGAAGAGAAGCAACGTGCAAGCAAAGCAAAACTACCGCACTGATAAGTGGCAATAGTCAACTTACGTGCTTTGTGTTAAGATGGTTTTTTCCCTTGCACTAGATTTAAAGAACCTTACTCAGATTACATAGAAACATATTGGGTTTAATCCCTGTTAAATTAAATAAGTCTTTCCCAAGCAGAAAAACTGTACAATATAGATTTTTCTCTCTCCTCTATGTGCATTATCTTTTCTGCTTATTCTTCTCTGGTTTTGTGGTAAATGGACTTATTTAGACTTCCATTGTCTTTTACCCCTCATTACCCTTTCATAGCAGGTTTTGTCATGCAGTCACTCTCAAGTTCTTTTTTTTTTATTATAAAAGTGACATTTAGAATAATGAACTTAATCTAATTCCATTTTTATCATACAAAGGGCCAGATTCTCGGCTGCTATAAACGTCTGTATCCCCTCTGAGGTCCGTACACCTGATTCGTGCAACTTGAGCTTGACTTTAAGAGAGCCTACCAAGTGCAAACAGTTATTCCAAAATGTTAAAATTCTATTGGGATTTTGTCCTAGATTCATCAGACCTCACTCTGGGCATCTAATTTAGGTGCACATATGTCCTGTGTCTCCTCTAGCAGCTAGCCATCACTGTGTGGGGACTCACTCTGTCTCTCTCTCTCTCTCAACCCAAAGCAACGATACTTCCAGCATGGAGGGAACGTCTGTGAATTGCCCAACACCAGGAATAAATCTACATCTTTTCTGTTTGTTTTTGAAGGCTGAGGCCATAGCATTGTGGCAATATAGCTTCTTCAAGAGGGTATGGTGTTAAAAAATCCCAGCTAGCTAACAGGAATGCTGCCTTTGTCTGCTCACTGCTACAGAAATACTAAGATAACAGATCATTGCCACTCATCACGTGACCTAGCTACCTTATGAAATTGTCTGGACCAGAAAGCATTAAAAGGGTGTAAAAACGAGACTTGGGTTGAACTATTCATTGTGTATAATCAGTGCAACACAGACTTTTATACTAGCCCTGAAGAAGCAGCTAGTTTCTGCTACATACTTTCTCATCTGTAGCTATTTCTTAATTTAAATGAGTATCTGGTTATAGATTATTTGCAATATATTGATTTTGAATCTTTGCAGTATATTATTCTGTGTCACTGGTCATCCAAGCCACCTTTTTTTCTGCAGCTCCTGTTGATGACTCAAATGTTTTGGACATAAGACTAGCAAGTTATGACAAGTAAACACCCAACAACAGGTATGTTTGTTCATGACTGCATTTTTCCTACACAAACGCAGATATTCATTGCGTTCTCTCCCATTCTGTGTTTCCTGTTATACTGTATTCACCACAGTAGTCCCTGAATATGTATTAAGTGGTCTCTTTTACTGTGTATTAAGACACATGACTAACATTCGTTCCATGTTTGCTTTGCACTGCTTACAAGCAAGGAAAATAAGGTTTATCTTTAAGCAAGAAAGAGTTTTGCAATTTTTTCTGTTTCCCAAAAATTGCAAGCAAGAGACCCTAGTACGAGTGCCTTTAACAATTTCATAAATTTTAGACTTTATTTACATCTTCAGGCTCATTCAAAATTCAGCCAGTTCTAATAAAAACATAAAAATAATGATGTATATATGTTCCAACAGCAACAAAATCTGGAAGGTTCAGAAACAATTTTCTACTATACAAGTAGACCTTTCCTTTTTCTATGGGAGTATAGGTAGATTTGTTTCTATAGTCTTGGAAATAGCAAGGGTTGGAAAATATACAACTGAAAAGAAAGAACCCTCTTTCTTGTATTAAAAAAGATATTCCCCAGTTTGATTAAAAAGTATAGATCTGCTTGAGAAGAAACCACTACTAGAACAAAGAAAATTATAGAATATTTATTTTAGAAAGTCCTATTAATAGAAAAATAGAATGTCTCAGCTCACGATGCCCATTCATAAGACCGTACGGAATGCATCTGCACCACACACCTTACACCACGCACTCAAGAGATTAAGTGTCAAGCTAAGTCTATAATTTTTTCTAAGTACTGTACATTGGGTCCTGCCACACATAAACTTGGTAAGTACAATAATAAGCAACTATCTTGTGCAATACAAAACCCAGTTTGTACAGTGCTTTGAAACATCAAGACATTTCAAGGTAATTTGCTAGAGATATACTGTAATTGAATAATACAGTCTGCAGCTCCAAGCTAATGACGGTAAGCAAAGGGAAAACAAGTGAGTCTTCTCTACTATCAAGGTAGGGAATCTTTCTGTTCCTTAATCTTTTCCTCTCCTGGGGCTGTCAATTGTGCAAAATGGCTTGAAATTATGGATTTTTTTCTCATGGACTACAATTTGCTCAGGGACTATTCAGGTAAACAAAGTCATTCAATTTATGATCTGGTTGCCTCTTTCCCTACTATATTTACAATGCATTTTCTGTAATTGTTACAATATTGATCAAGGAGTGTTTTGTAAATATTCTATAGAGTGGTGGTCTGGTCTATGTGTGGAAAAAGTCAGATAATGTCAGCCCACACTTATTTTATACACAAAAAGATTTGCATAGCATTTTCTCTTTGATCAGATCATACTTTTGATCCATTTTGCATATTCTCAAAAAAACAAACAAATCATACAACCTGACAAACACCATAAGCTAAATAAAACTGGAGATCTGGCTCTATTGAGAGATTTACTATTTACTTCAGCACTACAAGCATTGTACTTTGAAAGTTATAAAGTACATAGTTTCCAAACAGTATAAAAGAAATATCTGTTGAAATAGAAGCTAAATCCAAGCAGGCTCCTTTAAAGGCCATGTTGTGTTCTACTATATTGACACAGAAAAAAGAGCAAAAGGAGTGCAAATATGGCGTTTGCTTTATGCATTTGGTACTCTGTAGGTTATCTGTAATGGACATGACTTCCTCTGTGTATTTTCCTTAATATTCCCCATCAAAACTCTCTACTAAAGCTATTTCAGCTAAAAACATTTTTAACTTCTTAACGTCTCTTTTAGTCCCTTAACAAGCAACCCGGAAGAAAAGAACATTTAAATTACAGCATGGCTTCCTCGATAGATGTGTTAGCATTTGGAAGAGGTCCCCAAAGCAGCATGGTGGGATGAGCACTCTATTGTTATAGTTCCAGGTCTGCCTGCAGGTTTGGGGGTTTCACATGTGTTTCATTACTGCCCTAGGTGACATGACAAGCAAGCAGAGTTGTATTAATCAGAGCTTTATTAGACATGCTCAGGAGCCTGTGCTCCATGCTCTGCAACCTGTCCCTCAGCAGCAGACCCACCACTTTGCATTCCCGGTTCTGTCCCATCTCCTCTTGAAACCAGAGGCCTTCTCCCACTCCAGTGTGGTTAGTTATTCTACAGTGGAGTTTTAGAAGTTGCGTAGCTGTGGGTTTCCACAGCCTAGAAGTAGGCTTTTTAACTTTGTCACATGTCAAGGCATGACACCCCATGTCACATGAGTAGGGGTAAATATGAACTACAGCCACATGAGGAGGGACACAAGGGATGCACCCCATCCATTCATGCAATTGTAGAGGGACAACTACATAAGAATATATTGGGGACAGTGGCTCCTAGTGCTGCTTCAGCCCTGCGCATGACTGAGAAACACAGTCCCTGGATACAATACTGACCTTTTGCTCACTCCTGTCCGGCACTGTATCCAGCACCAGGTACATGAAGCAGGCAAAGAGACTCTGGAGGCCTGTTCACAGTCTGTGCCATATGAGATGAAGAATCAAGTGTGAAGCAGGGAGATTAAGACCTGGCATATCCAGTAGTAACCATCTAGTAGAGTGTATAACATACCGGTGTGTTAATGTTTGGCAGGTTATTGTAGTTTACGCATTCCTACATATACAATAATAGGGTGCAGACTGAGCAGTAAAGGGTGAGGATTTTGTTTATTGATTTACTCCATTAACTGCAAAGTACCTATAGCACAACGGCTCACCATTCTCCTCCTGCTTTACAACTGCAATGCACAGAATGAGAATTCATGGTTCACATAATAACCATGAAAAGAAAATTCTTTTTCTTAACACGTGCAATGTCTATACATCACCAGGGTCTGTCAACGCGGAAGGCTGTACATCCAGCCTCAAATACAAAAGGGGGGGAACGGACAAACTCAAAGTAACGGCACTTACTCTGGTTCTGCCCTGTCACTGACAGCTTCGATCAGGGCACATCAGACTTTAAACAAGGAGCAACGAGGATGAAGCGAAAGCAGTTCAGCTCCTCTGCTGCTACAGGTTAAGTCTGAGCAAAACTCTTTTGAGGAAAGACAATTTAGGTGAATTATGTGTGGTGGCTTTGTGATGCAGATTACTGTCCATGAGGGACTGCGTTGAAAACATTGAACTCATTGTGTATGCACATATAGATTATGTGATAAACTTAACTATAAATTAAGAGATCTATACTGTCATAAAAACTGTCTCAATAAGACCATTAAAAAAGTATAGCTGCATTTTAGATTACTGGACTCTGGGTCTCAGTTCGTAGTTATTTCTTATACTGAAACACTGAATTCTATTCCTGACTATTACAGTGTTTTTTAGATACAGTCAGAAGCTAAGAAACAGTGCTCTACTCTAAAATGCATCAGAGTTTTCTTTCCCTTCTAGCCAGCTGGGTCTTGTTAGCAAGGATTATTCATTAATTCTTAATCCTTTTTTTTTCCTCAAATGTCAGAAAAAAATCCAAAATATGGGAGAAGGAATCTGGTGGGTGGTTAGTTCTAATGAACTGAAGTGAATTTGAACACTATTAAATATTTCTAGGTTCTCTTTTGGATGAAAATAAATTTTTTAATGATTTCTCTTTGATGTAACAAGATTTAGTACCTCAATTTCTGACACTTTATTCCATTTAGATATTATGTGATAGTATATTATCATTATTATCATATTATCAGTAAGATAATGCTGAAAAATGCAGAACCAATGCTGAATATAATCCCTTCAAAATTTATATTAAAAAAAATCCCCAACAAAAAAAGATGGACTCTGGAAAATTTAGAAAGAAATGAGACTTCGGTACTGTGTTCTGTGGCCCTGACTGGTCTTGTGCTCAATCAACTGTTGGCAATTTCGGGAAAATTTTAAAAAGTTGTTTTAAAGTACTCTGAGGTATGCAGCTTATGTCCTTTCCAAATAGGAAAACCACAAAATAAGAGCTAAACCGAGCAATTTTACAGGCAACATAGATATTTACACAGGCTAGTGCAGGTATTTCAAAAGCTATGTTCCCCTTCCTTTTTGTCCTCTGTAACAGGCGTACTTTGAAGTGCTCTGTGGGACTTCTTGGTCCTTGCCCTTATTTCTTCAGGGGAGAGATGAGAAGGCTCCTCTGAATCAACACTACCTGATGGAAGGTTCAGTTGCCAGTTGAGAATTCAGAAAGTCAGAGAAAGAGCAGTAAAGCCAGTGTGCAATGGATCTTTGTACACCTCACTCATGATCCAAGCTAAGGTAAGCAACAGCCTGCTTTGTAATTTCACATTTATTTTAAATGGTTCTTGTGGAAACAAACAGCAACTTAAACAATCAAAACATCTAAATCACTAAACACATTGTCCTAAGCACCTTAAGATACCGTTAAAAGAACCAGGTAGATATAACTCCACATATGAACACAGCAGTTCTTCCTCTAGTCTGCATGGTCTGGTTTATGGGCAACAAACTTTTCTGCCTGTTCTGAAATCTTCAGTTTCTTCTTAGCATTTCTGCCCTTATAGCTCCCAGGTTTATGCTGCACTATAGAAACATCCTACTTGCAACCTCAACTGCAGAAGACACAAACTGTATTAGCAGAATGTGGCTATGTTTGCTGTAGATACGTTTCTCCTCTTGTCTATGGATCCACCCGTATCTTTGCCAAAAAATCTGTCAAGTCTGTCAAGTGTGGGCCAAGTGTGGGCAAACTGTCTGTGCTTCCCAGACTGATTTGAAAAGATTTTTCTGCAGAACCCTACATTCCCATACCAACATTCGTTTCACCCTCTCTCTGGGGCATTCCAAAGAATAATTTATGAATTTTTTTTTTATTTGTGAATATTGGTAAAAATCCCTATGATCTAGTCATCATTTGAAACAACAAAACTCACTTTTCCCTGGATTTCTCTAGTGTTGACTTTGCGATCAAAGAAAGTGCAGACCCAGACTGCATTGGTACCAATATATATTCATATCTCCTGGATGGCTTTTCTGGTGTGTTTTAAGGTGTGAATGATCATAGCAGCCTTCTCCTTCACTTGGGACCTCAAATACATTTTTAACTTTATTTGATATCCTATCCAATATCTACTGTCTACGAAATTCAGTGGAAATCAACAACTGGTTTCAGAAGTCATTAGCAGAGGACACAGATAAAAAGACAGAAAAATGGAGACAAGTACACCTGCTTTCAAAAGGAACCCAGGCTTCAGAAGTTTTCGCAATTATTACAAACATGAAGAACAGATATTAGACCACTGACATATACATAGTAATTCAAATAAGCTTTGTCCAGTAAACTTGGTTTACGGCAGGATAAGTTATGCAGTTAAGTGCACTAAGAAATGACCTGCTGACAAGTCCCACAGGTGGTTTTCAGTGAAGAATTACCATTGAATGAGGATGTTTCTACTGTGTGAAACTGGCATAGGACTTGACCCTATTTAAAATTTGCATCTGCCATATGGCAGTAAATAAACAGCCAAGGCTGATAAAATTGGCAGGTAACACAGAGGTCAGGAAAGCCACGGTTAGCAGTCAAGATGGCATAGTATGCCATGTCCCTCTGTGCAAAATATCAACATAACTAAATGCAGAGCTATACACTGAAAAACAAGAAATGAATATTCAGAATGAGAAACTGACTGCATGCTGGAAAACAGTGGCTGAACGGGACTACAGAAAAGTGTGTTTGTATGAGCTTCCTGGGTATGTGGAATGGTTTCCAAGGTGAGTGGCTGGTCAATTCCTTAGTGCTCCCAGGAAAGCAACTTCAACAGGCCATATCACCACATGTGATGGCGGAACACATGTTGTACCTGGAATGGTTCAGGCTCTACACAGAAGCTGATCAAGGAAATGACACCATAACTGAATTTCTGTGCGGAATTTTACATGAGAGAGTGAGCAAAGGGACTTAGTGGCAGAATTAATCAGTACAGGACCCATTCATTCTTTAAGAAATACTGCAATACAAATCCTTGCTGAGGTCACATTGAAACTGAGCTTTGATGTCTCTTCTTATTTTTCCATGTGAAAGGCCCAGGATACCAACAGCAATGGTATCACAGGTCACAAGCTACATACTTTTCAGAGACCCATCTTCTTGCAATGGCTGTCTATGATCAATGTTTTCATAAGCAGCGCATTGAGATGCAGCATTTTTTATCAACAATGAAGAAAATTCTGAACAGCTAAACCTGAGAGAAACACATCATGTTAATGGCAAATACATTTTTCATCACTCCATCGAACAGAAATTAAAAAAAAATATTAGTGACATTTTAAAACGTATTTTATTCCCCAGATATTATGAAAACTATAACATGACATTGTACCAATAGGCAAACTAAGCATATCCTTAAGAAAACAGTGTCAGCTCCTAGAGCCAGGCAGCACGCTGCCCCAAGGGACCTTCCATCCACGCGTGGCAACTTCTAGTCAGAAGCACCTGGCATTGAGCTAGATGACTAAAGGCATTTTAAGGACCACATGAATAGACAATGTTAAGATCAACTCCAGTATATGGAAACTCTTCAAAAAGTGTTTTGCGATCTTTGAAATATGTTAGAGGTCAGCGGGGTTTAGGAGCACAGTAACCACTTCTGAGTGCTGTCCACTGTGGTGCTAAGTAGACAGCTCAGGAGTGGGAGTATTAGACTGGAGCAAAAATGAATAAAGTAAGTGCATGGACTGGGAAATAAGAAAGGCGAGTTTATCTGTTGCCCAGAGAATCAGGCAGGCAACAGAGAGATGTCTGGCAACTGCTTCTAGTTGGGATTAACATCTAAAAGGACGGTTTCCAGCAGGTCCACAGACCAAGGCCTATCACATCATTGAATGGTGATGTAAAATATACAGTGAAACACGTTCCTTACTGAACGGTTCTTGATCAGACGCAGGACCAGATGCACTCGAATAAAAAACTGTAGAAGTAAGAAAGTCGATGGTGAAGTTCCCACTCACTGCAAAAGGGGAAACATAAACCACATTTTTAAAAAGGGAAAAGGAAAAAGACCCAGGGAACTACAGGCCGATCAGCCTCACCTCTGTGCCTGGCAAGATCACGGAGCAGATCCTCTTGGAAACTGTGCTAAGGCACATGGAAAATAAGGAGGTGGTTCGTGACAGCAAACATGGTTTCACTAAGGGCAAATCATGCCTGACAAATTTGGTGGCCTTCTGTGTCAGGGTTAGAGCATTGGTACACAAGGGAAAAGCAACTGACGTCATCTACCTGTAACACGTGCAAAGCATTTGACACTGTTCCGCACAACATCCTTGTCTCTGAATTAGAGATACGTGGACTTGCAGATGGACTGCTTGCTGGATAAGGAATTGGGTGCATGTTCGCACTCAAAAAGTTGCAGTCAATGTCTTGATGTTGAAGTGGAGACCAGTGATGGTCCTCAGGGGTCCGTATTGGGACAGGAATTGTTTAAAATCTTTGTTGGCGACATGGACAGTGGGATTGAGTGCACCCTCAGCAAGTTTGCTGTCAATACCAAGCTGTGTGGTGCAGCTGACACACTGGAGGGGAGAGAAGCCATCCAGAGGGACCTGGACAGGCTTGAGAGGTGGGCCCGTGTGAACTGCTTGTAGATCAACAAGGCCAAGTGCAAGGTCCTGCACATGGATTGGGGCAATCTCAAGCACAGATACAGGCTGGGTGGAGAATGGATTGAGAGCAGCGCTGAGGAGAAGGACTCGGGGCTGCTGGTTGATGAGAAGCTCAACACAAGATGGCAACGCGCACTCACAGCCCAGAAGGCCAACCATATACTGGGCTGCATCAAAAGAAGCATGACCAAGCAGGTAGAGAGAGGTGATTCTGCNACCACATTTTTAAAAAGGGAAAAGGAAAAAGACCCAGGGAACTACAGGCCGATCAGCCTCACCTCTGTGCCTGGCAAGATCACGGAGCAGATCCTCTTGGAAACTGTGCTAAGGCACATGGAAAATAAGGAGGTGGTTCGTGACAGCAAACATGGTTTCACTAAGGGCAAATCATGCCTGACAAATTTGGTGGCCTTCTGTGTCAGGGTTAGAGCATTGGTACACAAGGGAAAAGCAACTGACGTCATCTACCTGTAACACGTGCAAAGCATTTGACACTGTTCCGCACAACATCCTTGTCTCTGAATTAGAGATACGTGGACTTGCAGATGGACTGCTTGCTGGATAAGGAATTGGGTGCATGTTCGCACTCAAAAAGTTGCAGTCAATGTCTTGATGTTGAAGTGGAGACCAGTGATGGTCCTCAGGGGTCCGTATTGGGACAGGAATTGTTTAAAATCTTTGTTGGCGACATGGACAGTGGGATTGAGTGCACCCTCAGCAAGTTTGCTGTCAATACCAAGCTGTGTGGTGCAGCTGACACACTGGAGGGGAGAGAAGCCATCCAGAGGGACCTGGACAGGCTTGAGAGGTGGGCCCGTGTGAACTGCTTGTAGATCAACAAGGCCAAGTGCAAGGTCCTGCACATGGATTGGGGCAATCTCAAGCACAGATACAGGCTGGGTGGAGAATGGATTGAGAGCAGCGCTGAGGAGAAGGACTCGGGGCTGCTGGTTGATGAGAAGCTCAACACAAGATGGCAACGCGCACTCACAGCCCAGAAGGCCAACCATATACTGGGCTGCATCAAAAGAAGCATGACCAAGCAGGTAGAGAGAGGTGATTCTGCCCTTCTACTCCACATTCGTGAGACCCCACCTGGAGCACTGCGTCCAGCTCTGGGGCACCCAAAATAAGAACATGGACCTGTTGGAAGGAGTCTAGNTCAGGGTTAGAGCATTGGTACACAAGGGAAAAGCAACTGACGTCATCTACCTGTAACACGTGCAAAGCATTTGACACTGTTCCGCACAACATCCTTGTCTCTGAATTAGAGATACGTGGACTTGCAGATGGACTGCTTGCTGGATAAGGAATTGGGTGCATGTTCGCACTCAAAAAGTTGCAGTCAATGTCTTGATGTTGAAGTGGAGACCAGTGATGGTCCTCAGGGGTCCGTATTGGGACAGGAATTGTTTAAAATCTTTGTTGGCGACATGGACAGTGGGATTGAGTGCACCCTCAGCAAGTTTGCTGTCAATACCAAGCTGTGTGGTGCAGCTGACACACTGGAGGGGAGAGAAGCCATCCAGAGGGACCTGGACAGGCTTGAGAGGTGGGCCCGTGTGAACTGCTTGTAGATCAACAAGGCCAAGTGCAAGGTCCTGCACATGGATTGGGGCAATCTCAAGCACAGATACAGGCTGGGTGGAGAATGGATTGAGAGCAGCGCTGAGGAGAAGGACTCGGGGCTGCTGGTTGATGAGAAGCTCAACACAAGATGGCAACGCGCACTCACAGCCCAGAAGGCCAACCATATACTGGGCTGCATCAAAAGAAGCATGACCAAGCAGGTAGAGAGAGGTGATTCTGCCCTTCTACTCCACATTCGTGAGACCCCACCTGGAGCACTGCGTCCAGCTCTGGGGCACCCAAAATAAGAACATGGACCTGTTGGAAGGAGTCTAGAGGAGGGCCATGAAGAAGATCAGAGGGCTGGAGCACATCTCCTGTGAAGACATGCTGAGCGAGTTGTTGTTGTTCAGCTGGGAGAAGGCTCCAGGGAGACCTTGCAGCAGCTTTCCAGTACCTGAGGGGGGCCTACAAGAGAACTGGAGGGGAACTTTTCACAGGGGCATGTAATGATAGGACGAGAGGTAACACTTTTAAACTGAAAGAGGGTGGATTTAGATTAGATATTAGGGAGAAATTCTTCACTACGAGGGTGGTGAGAAAATGGCACAGGTTGCCCAGAGGAGTTGTGAATGTCCCCTCCCCAGAAGTGTTCAAGGCCAGGTTGGATGGGGCTTTGAGCAACCTGGTCTGGTGGAAGGTGTCGGGGGG
>VZSC01007359.1:223281-248799 GCA_013398225.1 Steatornis caripensis
GGGGCTGGAACTGGATGACCTTTAAGGTTGCTTCCAACCCAAACCGTTCTATGATTCTATGAAATGTGTGATTTTAAATTACTTTCTTCACATGCAAGCATAAGCATCCATCTATTTCATGCACTTTAAAGCTCACCAAAACATACATAAAATTATGTAGTATTTTTTTCTGCCATACATCTGTGCTATAGCCATGCTCAACAGTTTTCTTGAAGTAACTTAATTTTACAGTAGCAGTATTAGTGTATTTTAACTGTGAAAGGCTTTTACATTAAAAAAATGTTGGTTAATGATAAGTATTTCGTTTTAGATTTTCCTTTAGAGATTTGTATTGGACATTCAACACATACAGTATTCAAAAAGGAGCTAAGGCTGTGTTTTGTAAGAACGCTAAGAAGGGAAAGAAGGAATACAATAAACCAGAAACTTGTAACATGCTTCTCGGAGTGGGAAATTGGTTTTATGTATTAAGACAGGCTTATAAATATAATTAAATTAAATTTAGCATAAACATGTATCATTTATCCAAAATACTGTAACATAATTGTAAAAAAAAAGAAAAAATCAAAATACATCAATTTAACTTGCTTTCTGTCTTTATACATTGATATTAATGACTTAAAGCATACAAATACTAAATGTATACAATAATCACCACGTTTCTTTATCTGTTCTTTCAAAGGCAAATTCATTTTTATATGTAATTGTTTTAAATGGCTTTTATAACAGAACAACAGACTACTGCCACTCATCCGATGGAAACATCCCAGTTTCACAACTCTCTGAACCATAAGGCCAAAGCCACATGAGCATGGCAATTTCAAAGTAGCAGGCCAGCCACACGCTTTTATGCAATGGGAGCGCAATGGGTTCTGTGTGATCTGAGACAATGCCAGGTTAGTTGGAAACAGCACCTAAAAGCTTGGAGAAATACATTGTGCCAGAGATTTGGAAAAGCGTATCTGTATGAAAATTTTTTTGCTGCTTTTCTCCTGACAGTAACAGCAACCACATGCCTGTTGCAAATAAAAATAAACAATGAAAGAATCCAGAATCTGTGTGTCTGCTTGCTTTCCTCAAGACAACAAGTTATATCATAAGGGATTACTGTGGTCCGCAAAAGAAGGGAAATAGTTCAAAGGCTAAATTCAGCTGAAAGGGAGGCTAAAGGTCTGTGCGCAATTGCTCCCTGACATTTCTGCATGTAATTACCATCCATCTATTTTAGACAGACACCTATCTCACTGGTTTTGCATTCAGTCACTCCATTTGCATGCACACTTATGGTAATTGCAAGTGTAAATATAGTGGGGAAATTGACCTCGGGCCTTGATTATTTTTTTAAAATGTGGTCCACATTTAGAAGCGCACAGTTAGATTTACCACTCCAAAATTCTGCTCGTCATAAATGTCAGTATATATCGGGGTTATTATTTGGTTTCCAAATATTCAGAAGTGAAGGAAAGGAGAAGGAGAGAACAGCTGTAAGTAAGAATAAAGACATGTTTGAAGGAGCAGGCAGAGCTTAGGATAAGAAATATAGTGACAATATTGTGATTTACAGATCAAACATTCCAGCCAGAAGCTGTGTAGGAAAGCAAGACACAGCACTGTTCCAAATAACAGGATAGCTCTTCAGCTGATGCAATTCAGCAACTCTCCACTGGAAACAATGAAGCTACACTGATTTACACTGGCTTGAGATCTTGCTCAATATGTTTATAGCTTAATGGCTCAATATTAATCTAAAAATCAGAAAAATAACAACTTGTCATTTATTTAACCCCAGCATGATGGAAGGTTAAACTAAATACAGAAAGCCCATAACAAATAGCAGGGACATTCTAAGGTCACCAAATGAAGGCTGTCGTTTTTGTATTCAGGCCAATGATAAAAGAGTTTTTAAATGTTTGGACATTCAATCTATGTAGTGCCACAACCTGAACATACCCCTTTGCCAAACACAGGCTCACTAAATCCTCTTGGAATGTTGTTTACCTCTGAATAAATCAAATTTGACAGAGTAGGTTAACTTTACAGATTCATTTTTCAATCACAAGTGATTGATATTTTTTACAGGAAATAAGCTTAAAAATTCTTACTGCATTACTGGATATTGGAAGTCATAGTGTTCTTGGGTGTCATATGGAAATCCAAGCCATTTTTCAAGTACTTTGTTTCACAGTCATCCACCCTCTCTGTGAGAACACACCAGTGAGTGTACCTCAAACGAGGATCACCCAGCAGAGATAGTTTATCAACTATTTTAAGTCGGTGTCTCTCTCCCAGAGGCTGAACGTGCTGTACTGTGCATTTTTCAGCACTGATCCGGTGCTAAAAACCTAAATCCATTGTCTAGGCTTATGTTATACAACAATAAAGAAGAGGCTACTGAAAGAAACTGAATGAAAGCTGAGATACAGGAAGGTTTATTGCTAGTTCATTAAAAACAAATACTAACAGAAAATAGGAAGGGGAGCTAGAAGCAATTTCTATCATTTGATTTTAAAAAATCTTTGGTGGAAAGGCCAGAAATAAAAAAACCTTTCATTTTAAAATTGGTGTGTATTTCTTATTCCCTTAATTAAAAAATAAATATGCATGCAAAATCTTCCGATGCCAACAACAATATTCATATATTGCATTACTTGTTTGTCCAACTGAATATGCTATTTTGGTTAGTATCTGTTTAATTATTATACGTAATACTGCTTGAGGCTGTCTGATATGGATGTCTATGGAAAAATGATTGTAATTCACTTTTATTATTATAATGACCTTGGTCTATGACAGGACCGAATTAAATATCAGTGAGAATTTACACAATTCACTGTGCTCAGGTTTATGCCACTTAACATTCAGTGTTTAACTGGAGCACCTAAGTTAGGTGGATGGATTTAGATGCACATTTGTCCCGAGGCTGTCTATACTGTCAATGAAGACTGATAGGCACTGCCAAAAGGCAATTCAGATCTCAGATGAATGGAATTACCCTTTGGGGTGCCTGGCGCCTCCGTTTTCCATAGGCAGAGGCTAGGGTAAGTGTGCTTCTACACTCAGTGCTTCAACTGAGTGCTTAACAGTTATCTTGGGGTGTGTATTATACATACATTCCGGGGAAACACGTATCCTCAAATTGTTAATATTTAATATTATAATATTGTTAGAAAACTAATATTTCCTGACCACAAAGCCAACAACCAGTCGACAAAGAAAAAACCCAACCCTCCAGTGTCCAAATCACAGATATGCCCTGAATTTTCTCAGTGTTTCATTACAATACAGTCTGTAAGTTCTTGAAAATCTACTGTTTCTCAAGAAACACCAGCTAATTTCTACAGTCTCATATATCCGGGCATTAATCAATTGAATTTTTATTCTTTTTCAATGTAGTTGAAAGGTATTATCATAATAGTCCCAGAAACCTTTGTTACACATGGGCCAATTGCTTGTTTGAGAACTTAACTTTACTTACTTTTCCTATTCATTTGGTACAAACAGTGTATTAAGCACCTTATTTTAAGGATTTACTTGGAGGGGTGCGCAGGACTGGTAAATACTGAGTGCTCAGAAGTTCTTCTTCAGTGCAGCTAGGGTGTGCATTTCTTCCTTTAGATTCTAGGTATAAATCTCACTGATATCAATTAAAGTATCTTCCCTGACTTGCTGAGTAACCCTCCCTCCCCGGGCAACATATCGGTTGTTGGTTAAACAGTCTCAGGTTAGGAAACTGAACCAAGACATTCGTTCCCCTACATGCATCTTGTAACCAGTGCACTACTGTATTAATAAGTGCCATCTCCTCCATTCTTGCCATTTTTAAAGCAAAAACAATCCCTGTTTACTTCTTTGAAAGTGGAGGCCTGGGCACCTAGCTACAGGAGGATGTGCAGCGATGTGAGTGCCAACTCTTAGCCTTGAAACAGCAGTCTGAGGAGAGTGACTCCAGCCCAGCCCCAGTCGGGTGTGCTTGTTCAAGGTTTTTGTCCATTCTGGTTGCACATGTTTTTTGAGACTCTCATCAGAGACCTCTTGCAGTACCTCTTAGGCACCTCAGTTCCACAATCTTCTAGGTTGAGCACTTGAATCAAGAACTTGAGTTTGGTATCACAGCTCCCAAATTCCATTTTTTTTTTTTTGTACTGAGCATGAATGAGAATATCAAGATCAGGATTAGAAAATCAGTGGGACATTAACTGCTGGTGACTGGGAGAGCACAGTACAGAAGCACCACTATGTTCACCTTTCTCTGGACACTTCTGCTGCTGGCTACTGACAAAGAAAAGGTTGTGGACCCCGTGTCTGTGCCTGCATTAGCAAGTGGACTGATCATGTAAGAGTGGATCTGTGGAGCAGAACAATCTGTGAAAAGGACTCGCTGTATACACTGAACATTTATGAGGTGAGTTTACATCAGCTATCTGTATCCTGCTGCCTTGGACTTACTGCTCATTAGTAATCGAGTGCACTGGGAACACTTAGGGAGCACATCTTCTGTAGCGCTCACCTTAAAAGAGTTCAGCTGGCACACTCAAAAACCATGCCAAGATGTGAGCCAAAGCATGATAAGCGGAGACTACTGGGATATTCACATGCTCCTTATCCAAAACAATCCAGTGTCACAGCTTCTGTTTTCTGAGAGGCCAGTGTCCTACAACATATAGATAACTTTGCCTTTTTACTTTCAGTATTGGAATTGCTGTTGTACTAGGAGATTACCGATTAATGTAGTTTTCAAAGATAGGCTACAACATTTAAAAGATCTGACAATGTCCAGATCTGACAATATCCATTATGATTTTTTACTACTTGAAGAAAAGAACAAAAATGAAGAGCATCTTCTTGTGAGAGTGTTTTTTTTAAACTGTTATGGTTACTGCTTTATGCAGTAAATTTATGAACCTGTAGTTCAACAGCCCTCTCTCCATTTCGAACATTGTATACATTCCTACATCCTGATGATATAGAAAGACTATTTGGTACTCTCTTGCTTTTCCAGAAAGATTGCCTGTAGAGTTCTCTCTGAGGAATGACCTAAACGGAGGAGATAGGGGGGTCCTAGACAGGGACTATAAAATGAAAACAGATATAGTAAGATGTTTTAAACACAGTGTATATATTTAGCAAAAAAAGAAAACCAAATAACTAAGAACACTCTCTTCTACTTTGGAATCCAAAAATGGTGAATCTGTATTATCATTCAACAGTGCTACAAAAACAAATTCATTCCAGCACACAGTCAATTTTAATGGCCAAAGAAACTTTAAAAAATGAGCAGTTTCTTAATCTTAACTACACCTTAACTAAAGCATGAAAGACATTGCTGCTGAACAGATATTAGGCTTCAAACAGGAATTTTGTTCCATTTAACCGTGACATGTCCTACAAGAGCAGGCTAACCATGAACAGAGAAGAATGCAACTGCAAAACAATCAGGTATTGTTTCAAAATTTGGATTTCAAAATCTGCCATGAAATATTTTAGGGCACACAATCCACATCTGACAGTTTGGAGGTCAATTCTTGCTACCCAAAGCTGTTTTCGTCTTGAACATCCAGATAGGATTTTCAGCACTGCTGTTCTAGACACGTTAATCCTGTTCAACCAAGGCTGAAAAGAAGAGTCTTCTCCCTGGTTTTATTTTTATGGAAGGGTAAGGCAACAAATAAGCAAGCAGAGCACAACTCTCAAAATAATATCCTAGTTCTAGCCCTCGTGGTTCTTAGCTGTATCTGTAAGTTGGAGAGTTAGAGAGAAATTTTTTCTGATTTTAACAGTTCTCCCCACTATACTCTACAGGAAGAATCCAATACTTTCCAAGGATTTTCATGGAAAGAAGGAAAAAAGAAAGAAAAACAAGGAGGAAAAGACCACCAAGTTCCAAATACCAGTAAGACAGCATCCATTATACCCATGTAGGATGTGAGAGAGGCTGGTTCAAGCTCTTGATTAACCTTAGGCTCCCATTCTCTAGATGAGTTCTTTAACTACCCAGCTGTACATCTGAGTAGGATGAAGCTTTTCCAATTAGCTCAATTTTGTAAAAAATTAAAGATTCATTACACTGTTGCATCTACATAGAATGTAGGTGACCTAGTCAGATTAATTAAGAAGAAGGTCTTTAAGTCTTCCATCTGCCAGAGATATTCCATAACAAGCAGGCAAGTGTTTGCTACATTGTGAGTTGTTCTAACCTTGCACTTTTATTTTTTTTTAAAGTCTATTGTAAGGCTCTATTAATAGCAGCTATCAGCTTCTGTCTAGTAGCCTCACTTTTCCCATACAATTTTTTTTAGTAAAAATTGCCATCATCTATTAACTCCCTTAATTTAATAGCCAGAGCTTTACTGTGCGGGCAACTGCACAAATTACCATACTTCACAGAAATTTCCATCAGTCTGAGGTGCCTTCAGTATAAAGGTGCTGGGGACAACGATTGCATTTAACAGATTTACATGAACAGAAGAGTTACCTTTTATGACTCATCCATGAATAAACAGTAAACAGGAACCTTTAGTGCAAAGTTCAGAGTTTAATAGATGCACAGTCATTAAGTCCAGCCTGCTCTGACTTCTACCTGGCACAAGCCATACAACCACATCCAGTAAGTCATACAACACCTGGTAAGGAATCCACCCTTATTTTGGCTCAAGATTCCCAACATGGTTATTTAACCATCCATCCACCTCTTCATCCTGCTTTCTGCCTATTTAGTGGTAACTTACTTTCTCACTCTCTCCCCCTCCCTTGCCCTAAACAGCTGCAGTATGTCACATACACTATAATTTTCCTATAAAAATTTTCCTGCAAATGATCATAATGAAAATACTGTTATCTATTTTATCTTCTATTTACGATAATCATACAAAAATAATGATTGTCTTTTGCTTTTCTGGAAGGACTTTAAAAATTTGGATACATTCAAAACTTAATCTAAGGTCACAATATCCTCATTCCTGTGAGGAACTCAGATGTTGTTGAGCAAATGATAAGCAGGACTGATCTGGTGATACAAAGCTTTTCAGCCCTACTGAAGCCTTGGCAACAGCCTCATTACCCTTAATGTCAATGTAGCCAGGATTTCACCCCTGATGTTAATCTGGAATTTCCTTCCACCAGTTGAATCACTTTGATTATGAAACAAAAAGGAATTCACAATAAAGTGACTTGTCTTGTAAGATTTCCCATACTTACTTTTTCTAGATAGAACACAGACACCAATGAGATAAAAGATAATGACTAAAGATAATGACCAAGTGGTGCCCAGTGACAGAACCTGTGATTCTGTAACACTTGCCCAACTACTATTTGGCCCAAGTAAATCTGTTATTACTTTCTTAACAATTACTACCGATCAAATTTTCACCTTGACCTCGCAAAGAAAAGGTGCCTGCAATACCTCTACGGAAGTAGATTAATAAAGCAGGGTAATCACAGCCCCCTGCAGTACCTTATAAGATGCCAGCCAGTGATAGCTATTGCCCTCCAATCCAATTCATAAAAGAATATTTCCAAAAGATATCATAATTCCATGCATTTACACCAGTTTCCTGTAGGACAGATTTCCAGTGACCTTAGCCAGAGGCTGTAATTATTCATTACGTAGAGGCCCCTTTTCAGTGCTCAGGAAAGTGAGAAGAGGCTTCGTACCATCTAGATGACAGTTCAAGATGAGCAATATTAACTTTAAATAGCAAATTAATCATTTTATAGACCATGCTTAATCCTTGGGCAGAATCTTACAGTTATTAGCACCACCTGGTGCAATATGCATAAAATTCACTGCCACTGTTGAGACAGACCAAAGCTTATGCTAGATTTCAATTCCACTTAAGGTTTCGAGTAAGGATTTAAATGGGATTTTGGGATGTGGAGTGAAAGGAGTGGCTAAGCTCGTCATTTGCCAGGGTGGTGCACTTGCTGTGAACACATTGTGTGTGGTTTCTAGACATAAATATGCAAAGTAAAAGAATATGACTTTATTAATCTTATAAATAAATTCTGACTGTACCTATAATTTTAAGTGTAACTTTAATGCAGATGACAACATCTATTTAAAAAAAAATGAAAAGAATGTCTTATCATGTGATCTGCCTTCGCTGAATTACATGAAACTCAGCTAAAAATACTTCAGCATTTTTTGCAAGACACTACAGTGATTTTAATTTAAAAAAAAAATACAAAGAGCAAAGCTTTTTCTCAGTTATTTTTCCAGATCTGAGACAGCCACAAACATGCAAAACTGAAAAAAATGAAATTCTTTTTCATATTGATTTGGTCAGTTGGTAAAAAGGGTATGACAGTAAGGGGAATGTGCAGTACCTGCGTTTTGATCTTTCTTAAGGTTGTAATAGAGAGGTTACACATTTCATCTGAGCTGACAGCAGTTTGAAATGTTATAGATAGGCTTCCTGAGCATAACCATTATTTACTGTTTGACTGTAATGTCAGTCTTTTTCTGCTTTTTCAATATTGTTTGCACTTTGCCTTTGTGAAAAGGGTCTTGATTGAACCATACAAGGGGAGATATTTCTATCTTTCTATGGGATCAATGAGGATGTGTTTACAGGTCCAGGACACAGTGTACACACCACAATAATGGATTTTAGTCTGTTTGTTGACTGAAAGCTCCTTTTCTTTGTAACTTGTCAATCTTGCATCTATTACTTGATTGCAACATAAAAGGCTATTTGGACAAGCTCTGAAACAACAACTGTATCAATCTAACTGAAGTGGTTACCTGCACTAAGTATGCAGCCTTTAGCAAGACGAATCACTTAAAACTTGAAATCATGCAGGACTTTATTTGCCTCCCCATCAGTCTTCTCTACTGTGTGCACAGTTTTCTTTAAAATATTTTCATTGAAATGGTACTAATCAACTTGTGATTGTAATGAAATCATGAAAATTAAAGACCCACACAGTTGACTTTTTAATTCTGAACATAAGCAGAAAGCATATGAACAAATCAGTGCTCCAGCATGTATCTTTTCCATCACTGATTTCCTGTATCCTGCAATTACTGATGCATATTTAGTCAAGAGTGACTGCCTTTAGCTCCTAGTCGTCAAATTTTTCATGTTGTCCGTTAGAGGAACATACTCCTTCCTTACCTCTCTAGGTAGCAACAGATGTGTACCCTGAAGCATCCCATCTCTTTACACTTATTGAGTCTTGAAAAATTCATGCGTTCATAATCCAAATAAAAGTATTCATCTCCTAAAAGAAAATACAGCTAAACTGTTTGATTCAATGACCTTCAAGAGCAAACAAACTCCACAGGGTGACAGCATGCAGCATAAACTCTGTCAGAGAGCTTATACTGTTGCACAGAAAAAAAATAAACCAAAAGACTCCAGTCTGTGAACGTTATAACGAGTCCAAGAAGAGTGACACCTCAGGGAGCGCGAGCCAACAGGGGAAGTTTGCCCTAGACTACTACAGAGGTAGCTGTGCTGAGCCAGAAAGGCTGCAGGGGCAAACACTCTAATGACAGCAGCAGGGATAGCAGAGACAGGGACTCAGAGTTCAACAACAGCTGTAATCAGCACTGAATTTTCTTGGTTTTCCTCTCTCTGCTTTGTGCTAACTAGAGCCAGCAGTGGGAGCACCTGATCCTCCTAACTCAAGAACTCTCCAGCTCCAAAGGTCCAAGCATATACAGCCGGTCTGCCACACACAGCAGAATGGCAGAGAAACTACCATTTTCATTTCACAATTGACTTTTAAGATTTGCATCAACTTTGGTTCCAGCACACTCCCAGCAGACCGTCGCAACTCTACAGAACTGAATACGCTTTGCTAGGAAGCCAAACACAATACCAAAGGTGATACCGAAAGAAACACCAATATGAAAGTTGATGCAGTGCTGAAAAACACCCAACAAAAATTATGTCCTCTTAACAAGGTTCAGTCATTTGAAATGTATTAACAAACTGCAGAATACTGATGCATTTTTTCTCACCATAGTTGTCATTTCTAGAAGTATCATTGCTAGAAGCAGCTACTTCTGATTTGGAACAGAAGAACAACAGTTGACGTGACCTGCACTCTGTTATTCCCCAGTAGCAAGCACAGCAACAAGAAAAGGACAGCAAACACCTGTTTCAAAAACAATTTCCTATCCAGCAGTGATTAGACTACTATCAAGGGAAAACGTTACAGTCTCAGTGCTATCATACTGGAAGGCTTCACTGGCAGTAACATTTTTAGTAACACAGCTTTTCAAACTAAGATGTAGAAATGTTCTTTCTAAATTGCATGAGACTGCGCCTGTTCTATTCTCCTTTGTTCATACTTGCTCACAAAAGTCGCAAGTAATTAACTTCTATCTGAATGAGTCATGGTTCTAAAAGCTTGTGCTTTTTAAAAGACCATGGCAATGAGTTCAAAAAGAACTGAGGGAGATCAGCATATAACAAATCCAGAAATATTATTTTTACACATTTCGTATGCTGTTTCTGAGATCTTTTGCTCTTTGGCCTTTACATTTCTGAGGCTCAGTAAAATAAGCTCCATAATAATTTTAGCAAACATTTGTGTAGTTAGTCAGTAATGATAGTCCTCTTGCCTTTGCAGAAGTCAAGCAGAAAACTGAAGGCAGCAAGTGCTATCGGGAGCAGTGAGCAGCATAACATATAACACAAGACTCTTGGGCCACCTTATGCTATTTTGTGTGTTAACTTACTTACCATAGGCACTTAAAAACCCTGTCCTGTAGTTGTATGGAATTCCAAGCATTTCTCCGTGGTTTAAAGCAATCATAGAAACAGTGACGTGGTTCGGCAGGTTCCCATACACATCTAGCAGACAGGCCGAAGGGCTTACTCTTAATTTGGTTTGTAATCATGTGGCCAAACCCCACACAACTCTGAACAAAGATGCATTAAGCACAGCCTGCTGAATCCTACTAACCTGCAAGAAGTTTTATAGAACTATTAGTTTAAAAGGTAATGGAAAATAATTTGTAGAGCTGTATTTCCAATTCCTGTAAGTACCTTTGTTTCAGTCTCAGTGCCATATAATTTATCACATTAGTCATTGTAATATGGGGCATATGATGCAGCCTGAAGAAAGAGAATGAATAAACGAAGTACATTTCTGTCTTTTTATCCTGTTTTCATCGTCTAAAAAGGAAGTTTCTAAAGATAGAAGATGAGAGCAGCAGGAGCACTAGTAAGGGATGGAAGCTGCAACAAATCAGTATTCCATTTACAATGCCAGCCAGCAAACAGCTTTCTGTAAAGCACAGTATGCAAAGAAAAAGTTAAGAAACCTTTTTTGTTTTAGAAAGAGAGAAGAGACAAAGAAAATAATCACGAAACATCTATAATAAAATATGTATTATAATGTCTTGCAATTTCTGCTACTATGATAGCCAAAAATCCCTGAACAGGATGAGCTGCTAGTAGTTACTTTATGTAAGCATCGGAAAGATCCAAGTTATGGAAAGCCAGCAATACAAGCCAGTGGCAGCAGTTTAGTTTCTACATAACAGGTTTATGCTGCCACTTCAAAGAGTGTTGGTGGACTCAACCTTTTTAATAAGAAAACATCTGTCTAAATAAGAAAAGTACAGCAGAAGGGAACAAGCAAAGAAGCCTAAACTTGACAGAGCCGACTTTTCAGAAATCTGCCCTAAAAGCCATCAGTTGTAGGATGTGAAAGTTTTGGTAAATCAGAGGCAGGGTGAGCATAGGTATGACCAAGATAACTTACATTTTAGTCAAATCAAATGGACATGACACTTTCTGTTGTTTTCTTCTAAATCTGTTATAAATTTGACATCCAGAGCAACTTAAAAGCACTTTCTACCCCTGAATTAATTTGTAAACACTGGGGACATAGTGCAGTTTCACCCCTTAAAGTTACAATGTGCACTCCAGTCAAGTCAGTGTAAGCTGCCCTGTTTTTTGTCTTAAACTCACTTCCCACTTGAGCCTGATGTCACTACTTCTGTCAGTCGCAGCCAGTTTTTTTGTCAGCCACAAGTAGAAATAAAAGAAAAAATGTCCACATATGTTCTTTTCAAAGCTTGATGCAGAGACCATTTCTGTAGTTAGTGCACAAATGCTCAAGACTTAGCTGGATTAACTTCTGCTAATCCACCCAATCACATCAGACCAACAAGCCTTGACTACGCTTACTAGATATTGTAATATGTGCAACTGAGAAAATAAACAATATTTTTCTATACCTATACATGTGCATCAGTGTCATGCACTGCTAAGACTACTTATGCAAACCTCTGGCCTAGAGAATGATTTGACAGTCTAACTAACTAGTGACAATAAATTTTAAATACATATAGACAGCACCAGTAACACAGTAATCAAAAAACAGCTGCAGAAATAAGAATGATTATGAGTCTAGGTATTTTTCATCGGAAAGAAATGTTTGCACAAGAAAGCCTAGTGCATCAGATCACACAGTTTTTCCTTTTTTTTCATTGAAAATGAAGACTTGTCCTTCAAATTTTTCCAAACCTATACAACGTAACTTCAAACGTGTTTGTGCAGCAGTCCTCTGAGTTAGTACAACGTGGCAAAAAATAATTTGCTTGTCACCTAATCGTACAATCTTAAGAAAGTCTGACTTGGGAATCAAGTCTGGTCTTCCATTAAGTTGCGTGAATGGTTTAAAATTTAGATCTGATCAGTAGGGTCAGAGTAATCTTCTGTACAAACTGGATGGCTATCACCTTGGGAACATAGTTTCCTTATTTTTTAGCAGTTGCAAAGACAGACAGGTGCTTCTCGACAGCGTTGGTTAAGAGGGAAAACGTCATACTGTTACTGAATTTCTGCAACTTCTTAAAGGAAACGTGCAAAATTTACAATACAGGGATATAAACATTTCTTTTTAAATATACAATTTACTAAATTAGCATGACTGTAATTGGGTGGTAAGGGCACTCAGCTCATTCTTGCCTCAAAAAACTCTGTGCAAATCACATAAAACAATTATGAGGTACCAGGGAAGAATGGAAAAGGACAAGTTCTGACCCTTTTTTCTGTCATAAGTTCCAAACAATTTCATCATGCTCGTTGCTCCTTTCAGCTCACTGATTCATGAGGCTTTTTTCAGCCCAGTGGAAAAGTTTCAATGGAAAAAGAGTGACAACGTAGGCATCTCAAAACACCCCTGTAGTCAGAACAATCTCAGGACAGCTGAGAAACGCTTTGAATTCCTTGATACAATTTGCTTTCAATCCAACCAGTAACCCCCACCTAGTATTACCAGGCTTCGGAGGCAACACACGCATCCAACCTCTCATCTTGAGGAAAAAACGAAAAAGTCTGCTCCATTTCTGTAAAGCAGAGCATCCAATTCTACCTTCAGGAAAGGATCTTCAGCTGTTGGTTCATGGAAAACATCTTTCCTTAGGCCTCATTAAGTCCTGGAAAGATGTAATATTTAAAATACTTTCTGTTTTGGGGGTTTTATTCCATGTATTTCAGATTCTACTTTGTGAAATATAACTTTCTGTATTAATTGTATTACTTAGCTCAGTATTAATTATATTAAGTAATTCTGGTAGCCTTCACATCTAACACTGTTCTGCTTTTTACATGAGATCCAGGTGCCCAAGGTTTAGCTGCTGCAAACTGAGAACTGCTGTGCCTAACTTCTTTTTTTGTTTCCCACTTTACCTGGGAGACAATACACAGCAAAAAATCCTTCTATTTTCCATGCAGAATAAGAAAGTGTCTGATGCAATGCTTTACAATTACCATATAACAGAGAGATGGTTGACTTCCATAAGTGCTCTTACCGGTTATGAAGTTGGTAACTTTGACCAAAATATTCTTGGAAACATCTTCTTGATCAAGGATTTTTCAAACATCATAATTTTATGTTACAATGCTGGACCATCATGTATGTTTATAGGTATTGTAGGCATTTGCAAAATCAGATCATACACTTACATGAATTAAATGTCTATATAAATAAACACATGTGCTTGAACATTAGCTTAGTGGGAGGCCATAATGAAATACTACAGCTGATTAAATCAACCAGGTAAATTCTCTCTACAGATATAGAAGGAGGTACTATAATATTTCCCAGATTTCCTTTTCGTGAAAAGTTGGTTATCTTGTTAATTCAGGAAGGTATTAACTATCCAATAAATTCAGCATATCCCTAGTTGTAAGCTGTCAGGATGTGACATAACATCCTATAACATGATGCTACATGGTACATAATGCCTTAAATTAAAAAGAAAAAGAAAGCAAGACATTTCTTTCTGAGAAATAGTAGGTAGCTAATCTGAATATTTGGGGTAATTGGCTCTAGGAAGAGAGAGAGAGATCATTATTTCAGGCTCCCTAGTGAGTGTTAATTAGTCATATTGCTTCATTGTTTGACAAAGAGAACATTGCTCGTACTGCTAAATCTATAATGACACATAGGCTTTTGCAGCACAGGTATTTTAAACTACCTTGACTGACTGACAGGTGGGTATTTCTATTCATAGTTGAGTGTGCTCACAGAGACGAAGTTATGTTGTCTCAGAGGCATGAGAGCTTTCTCATCCTCATCATGAGGAGCTTTATTTTTAAACAGCAGAGAACAAATTGCACTCTGACCATTAGAATGGGAGTCCTTTATTTGTAAGCATAAAGGGTACACACTTCCCTTAAAGAACAGGGCCTCAGTGCTATGCTTAGCCAGCCGGCAGTCAACAGCTACAAGTAAATTGCAAGTACTCTGCTGTCATGCTAGGCATTTGAGTCCAACACTGAGGTGCAAGAGTGGCAGTATCATGCCTGTCAAACTTTTGTTGCCTGCTTTTGACAGCCAGATCTTTAGCACTAAAAACTTAGGTAAGCGAGAAATAGTATCACAAAGATCTCTGTATTGCTCTCTATATCTTTAATATGACCATATTGTCCAAAAACAGAAAAGAGAAATATTGGCTCTACCGCCTACACGAACCTCAGATTAAGGTTCTTATTCCAAAATAACATTAATTTATTGAAGTCAAACAGTTCAACAGAAAGGTCTTAGAGAAAACAACTAGAAAATTATGTGATGGCATTGCCAGACATGTGAAATGTTGTCAAATTGTTCTTCCGCATCCTCGAATCTGAAGTCTCTTCCCTCCTAACAGCATTGCAACAAGACATGTGGGAATTGTGTGTGTGAGTGGTTAGTGGATTTCACACACATCTCCACACCCCCCCGCACCTTTTTTAAAATGAGAAACCGATGACCTAACTGAGGCACTTGGATACCTGTAAAGTATCCTGCTTTGTCTTCTTCAGTATATCTTGCTCCTTAGCAGGGCAGATCCTCATCCAGTTCATCAGCTTCTGCATGCATTTGTGCAAGGACTTCACAGATAAACAGTGACAAATTAAAGCTGGATAGATTAAAAAGTTCTTGCTGCTAGTTTTGTGCTCTGACTTGCTTAATCTACTGAGCTAAAACTTACAATGCTTTGTGAGACAATTAATTAATTGACCAGACTTCCTTACCTTGGAAATGTTTTCAGAGGGCAGAGCAATGGCTAAGAATGGGAACAACTTAAGTCATGAAGTCATCATTGCATGTCTGACAGAACAACTGGGTGCTCATCTCTTCCCATGAACTGTATGAACAATCCTGGTAACGCTTAGTGCAGGAGATTAACCACAACAGTATCTGAATCCCAATGCGGAATTACAGTTTTGTCAAGAACAAACCTGCCCCAGAAAAGACTGCATTACTTTTTATACATTACAACTTTTCCCTCGCAGTGCAGATCTAAGTGCCCTTACTGGCTACTTTTATCTGGAAAAAAAGTATACATAGACTTCCGCAAAATATAAGATAGTCAGACTTTTATATAACATAACTGTAAAAAAAAGCCCCTACAAGTGTAAATACAAAGGGCTACACTTACTGTGTTGGCATAACTTTGCTGGCTTCATCGAACAGTTCATTGAACAGCTCAGTGAGTGGAGTACTAGACAACACTTTCTTTTTAGGGTGAACTTCTGACCTCTGTTATCTCATCTACCTCACAAATATCATGGAGATTTGTCTTCATAAAATGTCATGAGGCTTACAGTACTGTGTGATTGCTAAGAATTTACCTGACCACCATTATTCAGCATGAAAACATATGCATCTCATAACAATGAGATTCTGTCAATGTCTACAACAGGAGCACCTTTTACCGAAAGTGATTGCACCTTATATGACATTGAAGGGTACAAAAACTCTGCCCATAGTGTGAGGACATACAGCAATGAAAAAAAGATGCTACTGATTCATAATGACATTTTAAACAGGCATTAGGTATGGTAATTGATATGATATGAAAATAGTCACCCGTACGCAACCTTGTCCACTTAAACTTGAAAATTTGTCATAAGAAATTTAAATAGCAAGACTCCAGATGTCCTGTGACTAAATTTTTAGGTCATTTTTCCATGACAAGAGAATTGGTCCCACAGTGTTTAAGCCCCTATGTATTGCTGCCCTCTCGGGGCACCTCACATGTCCCTAGTATCAACAGAGGTATATATACAAATTGAGAAAAGAAATTCTCTAAAATGGTCTTTTTAAACCTTTCTAACAATACCTTGCTTTGCAGCATGTGGCATTTAACATTTTCAAGGCACCACACAGACATTAACTAATGAATCCTGACAACATCCCTGTGAGGTAAGTGTCTATAGTCATCACCATTTACAGGTGGTGAAGCTGACACAGAAGGCCAACTTCGTACACGAGCTGCAGTAGGGATACATTTAGCCAGATTAGTTAAGTGTCATAAAGAATTTTAAACAAGTTCTTTCTGCATGTTCACAGCAGAGCTAGAACTGGAACCTGGGGTTTCCTCTCGCCAGTGCTCCGATCCAGTACATCAATGTGTTACCTGGTGATTTTAAGCAATTCTGGGCCACACCTTCAGCTGCCACCAGCAGCTGCGTTTTTTCTGAATCCAGCACAGTTGTAACTGCTTACACCAACACTGAACTTAGTCCAAAGGCTTTCTGAACAGTTTTGCACAAAAACTCTTTATGCCTGATTAAAAAGAAATGAAATGTCTTTTTTTGGCAGCACCTGGTCTCTTCAGGAACACATGTTTACATTTTGCTGAATTACACAAATACACTAAGCTTTTTGGATAGCTGCAGATACATTAATATTGAACTGCAGACAACCACATGTTGGTAATGAGCCCATTTTGTGTCTTGGCTCATGGAAAAGAATGTGGAAATACCTTGTTCTGTGGTATTCTTCCTCTGACAGTACTGATACAGTGCCGCAGGCACTCTGAAAATAATAGCATAAGGTTAACTGACAATCGCATGTGTATTTACACCGATAGCCTGATATTATCATATTGTTAAAGAAAGAAAAAAATCTGGGGCTAGAATATGCAACTAAATAAATTCGTAGCTGGTGAAAGCAAGTGAAGCTAGAAGAGACATTATGCCCAAACTGCTCGCATAGCTCACGTTCTGTATACACCCCGTTTCAGAAACCTCTGAGAATCCTAGAGGAGGGGCAAAGATACAAGGAAAGCTTAAAAAAGCGGTAAAGCATCAGCCTAGCAGTATTTGCATACCTGCTGCTCCCATGGAAGTTAATAGAAGTTTTAAGCTTTTCATGAAGGCACTATCAGGCCACGCAGAGCAAGCAAATTAAGCAATGAAGGATTAATCTAAAAATGAAGTGATTTGACAGCTGGAATTATCTACAAAGTTTTCTTCAAAGCAGTAAGATACTTTTTTTCAGGAACTAGGGGAGGGTCTGCAGGCCCTGCGCTGCAATGCCTCAAGGGATTGTATTCGTGGAACAATTAAAAATTAGTGTCACTATGGAACACAAATGTATTTTTTCATATGTAGCACAGCCCTCACAATGCACTAACGAGACATCCTAACTGAAACTATCCTTCTGGCTGCTTGAAGGCTGCCATCCTTACATTCCCTACTAAGCAGAGAGAAGCCGTTGTATTTGATGCCAGAAGCCTGAATAAACAGACTCTCTAATCCTCTCATTTCTGCCATGCCTTGCAAATCAACTCCTCTCCCCCTGTATCACCTGTGCTCCTTTTATGTCTCTTCCTACTCATACAAGTTCCCATTAAGTTGTACAATTTACCCTAAAACCACTGCCCCGTAATCTAACACCTTTCGTACATACAGAGTTAAACNACAATGCACTAACGAGACATCCTAACTGAAACTATCCTTCTGGCTGCTTGAAGGCTGCCATCCTTACATTCCCTACTAAGCAGAGAGAAGCCGTTGTATTTGATGCCAGAAGCCTGAATAAACAGACTCTCTAATCCTCTCATTTCTGCCATGCCTTGCAAATCAACTCCTCTCCCCCTGTATCACCTGTGCTCCTTTTACGTCTCTTCCTACTCATACAAGTTCCCATTAAGTTGTACAATTTACCCTAAAACCACTGCTCCGTAACCTAACACCTTTCGTACATACAGAGTTAAACTAGGTTGCTTAACTGTGCTTAGAAAATATGGGGTTTTATTTTGTTTTGTGTAAAGCTTTTGTTAGGAGTATTATTCTGGGTGTTTATAAAGTTACAATTATGTCTCTGTAAGTCTAGTATTTACTACCATTACTAAACAAACTTTTTCCCTTTAACTTTGCTGACCTGCCACATAAAGTAAGTCTTGCATTTTACCTGTAAATTAATTACTGTGGGTTTTTTTATTATCCTTTAGCTTAGCAGGACTTATGCAAGTTTTACTTACATCATTGTAATTCAGTAAGGAGCTTTATTTATTGGTTTCTCTTGTGTACAACCAAAATTGAGTCTCTTAGAGCATATATTCTGCAGCTAGAAATGATTACCCGGAAGTTTAGGTGTATCATGGTTTTTAGTGTTGCTCACTGAAGAATTTAAGAGGTGATTTCTGGGAAAGTACACTATACCTAACCTTTTCACCAGTTGTCTCACTGCCTGACTTTAAATACATTTTTTACTCAATCAATAATTTCTTAGCTGACAAAAACAATTTTCTAAAAGCTGTAGTGATATGTAGAATTTGTTATACAGCAGTAATTCAACTTGTCATGTTGTCCAATAGAAATATTACCAGAAGGCAATCCACCAGTTTCAGTCACTGTCACTGGAGTTTAAACAACAACACGGCATTTGAGAAACAGGGGTTTGCTATAAAATCTACATCAGCTAGTGGTGGCAACTTTCCATATCATGTCACCTTAGGTGGTGGACTCAGTCAATACCTTTTGAATTGTTTCTTAGTCAGAGTAAAAGAAATTGTGCAATGCAGAGGACTGAGAAAACTTTCAGACCACTGAGCTGGCAAGTTGAACGTGATGCAGTATTGCTACCAGAATATCTATCAGAGCAACACCCTGAGCAATTATTAGAGCCCTTAACAGACTATTAGACCAGAGCCCTTAACAAATGGGTACATATGTCCCCCCTGAAACTACTTTGCAAGGAGAGGGAAAATAATAGGGAACGCAAGAAGCTCAAATCCTCTCCTTGCCCCTCTCCCTCCCAATTTCTGAAGCTGTCCCCAGTGTCCTAGCACCTGGGAACAAAGGGCAGGAGAAGAAAATACAAAGCAGGGCTACAGCAGCAGAGCAGTGTGCCTGGGGAGCTGCTCCACATTGCTGAAGGGAGCAGGCAGAGGCTGGCACAGCTCCTCTGTCACTACCCAGGAGCCACTGCCTTCTCCCAGTGTCAGGGTTTAAAGCTGGGCTGGCTGTTAAATGGATGACAAATGCTCTTTGTTAACACTTTCACTCGCCAAAAGGGGAAGGGAAAGAGAAAAGGGAAAGAGGCTTACGGGTTGGAAAAGTTAAAACAGCTTTAATCTAATGATGATAATAGTAAATAATAATAACAACAATAATAATAGAAAAATAAAGAAACATATAGAAACATATACAAAACCATTATCACAGTCTCTCCTCTCCCCCTGCCCCCCCTGACAATCACGACACCCGGGTGCTGCAGGGCACGCCCCGAGAAAGTCCCAGACTGCACTCAGCACCAGGCAGGAGCCGGATTCAGGAATGCACAAATTGGGATGGAAGACAGAAGAAACGGACAGAGTCCTCCTCGTACACCAGCCATAGAAGAAGAGAGCTTAACCCTCATGATCCCTCAGCTTTATACTGAGTGTGACATGTATAGGATGGAAGAGTGTGTTTGGTCAGGTTTGGGTCACCCATCTGGCCCGCTCCTCCCCGCAGGATGGTCACAGGTGTCACAACCCTTTTACACCCTTTCGCTTATGGCACATAAGAAGTCTAGCAGAACCAAGCATCAACCTTGGATCCCTTAGGAATAACTATAAGCAAGAGCCTTTCTGCATACCATTCCTACTGTTACTGCAGCAATAACTATAAACATCGGGACTTATCACTCCTAGAAGCAGATTCTGTCTGAAAAACATGCCGGTAATTTCAGAGAGTGCAGTCTTTGCGAAGGGACTTAAATGAAAACTAAAATTTCTAAAAAGAAAATTGGTTCTGTCCTAGCTCAAACCAGGACACCCAGTGTAAGCAACTGTCCAGTCTATGCCATGGGTCTAGCCAGCTCGCCCTCAGCTAAGACACTGGATGCATCTTCCAAGTTTTGCCCTTCCAAGTCTTCTTTGGAGGGAGTCATCTCCAAAAGCTAATACAGCTAACAAGATAGATTTTAACACAAAATATTGTGTGATATTAACACTGAAAACAAAGACCAACATAAAAGAAAACAGAGTTTAAGAAAAGTGGCTTGAAAAGCAGATTTGTTTCTTCCGTCCCTACAGCAGCACCAATCCGTGTTCATCTGCTTTGCATGACAACAGCCTCCCAGTCCCAAAAGCACGACTTTTTAACATTTACGTGCTCATTCCAATCATGTGGTATCTAGCACTGACGAAAGAAGTTGTGTAATGCTGATGTGATCCTCAAAATAGCACTTCAGTAGCTAAAAGCTAGGGCACAGATTTTTACTAATTCCTGCTATATTTAGCATTGTGCTGCCTTAAGTTTCCCCAATAAGCTTCTATTAAGTTAAATGTCATACGTCTAATTCAAACGTGCCAAAGGCCCAACAGTACTGAAAGAAAATATCCCAACAGCAAGGTCACTTGATTCATAAATCATTGCAACTGATGGCAGATTTTCACAGGAACTCTAAATCCAGGGCTTGAACATGGAGACATAAGACTTTCAAACAGAGAGAATTCATCCTCTTTGTTTGCCTGGAAATACAGTTCATCAAGCTCAAATCTGTAGTACTGAATCTCTAAACAAAAATCAAGCTTCAGAGACTTTTCAAGAAACTCATGTATATATGAAATCTAATTAAAATTAATTCCTTTAGTGTATGCTCAGTGAATTGTGGCATTTCCTATGTTATTCTTTTTAGGAGCTGGTTCTTGGTAAACTTTTCATAAAGCCCAACTGTATTTGCAGAGATTAGAAAATAACTAAACTGTGGAGTATTACAATACCGATCATGTTAGTAGCTCATGTTAGTATATAATATATGAGACAAAAAGCAGCACAGATGATCCTCACTGTTACTTTCCAAAGAATGTGCATTGCCTTACAATCTATTCAAATCATATCACCAGCCTTTTGTAAGCAGTGCTACAACAGAAAAAGTCAGGCGACTTCAAAATGAAATTGGTTTTGCTTTCCTGCCATGAAGGTTAGCTTTAACGTATATTAAAGTATTTTGTAAGAAATAAAAACCCATATATCTTTGATTTTCCCCAATTTTTTGCCAGAGAATGACAATTTTCAGAATTGTATAAAATTACACTGATTTGTGAACAGTGGTAGCCAGCTTAAACCTGCACTTCCAAGCGATTCAAATACTTTACTGAAAAACTGAGCCTAGTTCTACACATATCTTCCTGGTTTTGCAGTTGTGGCAGGGATTCAGGCAGGGTCTGTTGGGACCACAGCTCCAGTGCTGGCTCCCCTGACTCACACTGCTGCCTGTTGCACAGGGGAGCAGAGCACACCTGCTCTCCCAACTCGCTGCCAACTGCTGATACAGAAGACACAACCCGGACAGAGGGAATGTTGGTGCCAAACTCAAAATAGCGGTATGTTACTTTAGAATGGCTTTACCTCCTGCATTGGCAGGAGGTACGGAGGGGATTTTGGAGGAGGGAGCTCAGGCACTGGGTGTTTGTTGCAGACAGGCAGAGCCCTTTCCCTACCGCATGACGGGCTGCCCCAGGCAGCCCTGTGCGGGCAGCCCTCAGGTTCACCTCCTCCAGCCTTTGGCAGCAATTCATACCTGCTCTCTCTCATTTCTTAGGTATGGAATTACCACCATTTGATATTTTCCACGAAGTTAACAGGTTTGATTCATTATGGTTGTGTGTAACACTCAAAGGCCATACTGGTAACAAAACCTGCCAGATTTTACCGATCTCTGAAGGAGGTATATCAGCACCAACCTGAGGCAGTTCCACTTTGTCTAGGCCTCTCAGATTACAGCTTGTTTCCCCTTTTAGCAACAGTGTCAACTCCCAAATTAAGAGTCTGAGCGGGATGCAACTGTTTCTTGCCTTACAACCGCAATCGTGCTTGTTTTTCTCTTCTATCTCTTTCTTGACCACAATATTTTAATCCTTATCATAACATATATTGGCATGGCTAAGCAAAATATATGGGGTGCATGTGCTGTGCAGGATTTGATTAGTAAAGTCCTTAAGACCCCTCTTACATTCATAATGTCTATTTCTTTTAGAGGAAAGAATACAGAGAGTTATATGCAATCAAAGGTACAATATCATTAAGCATTTTTAATAGGGGAGCCTTGCGTATAGATATATACCACAGCACCAGTTATATCTCCAAAGCACTCTATCCCAGCTCCTTGTTCATCAACCCGTCTCGTCAGCTACAGTTTTGCCTTATCAAATTCCTCAGGAACTTGAAAGCTTCGCTTCTTTTTCAAACCGGCATAGTTGGATCACTTAGATTTTCTTTATATTCCAGACTGTCTCCACAAACGTGTAAAAACAAGAGTAATCCTACCTTCTTAGTGTCAGTCAGGTTCAACACACCAGCAAAGGCAGGCGAAAATTTTTGCTTTTTAACGAATGAATACAATTTTTCTGAAACAGAAAATATTTTAAGGAAAATAAAGATTCCTTAGCATTGAAGAGACTAAAACATGATAAATACTTGCCCATTTACTTTAAGTTTGAAGAATTACTTTGTACTTTTTCCCCCCACAGTCTCTACTCATTTACCTAAACTCACTATTGACTCTTGATTAAATATTTGCTCCACTCTCTCTCACTTTGATGTCACAATCCAAAACACAGAATTTTTAGGACATGTTTAGGACACAATATTTTTAGGACAACATAGCAGTGTGTATTTAAAGCCAGCCAAAAGCTGCTGAAGAGCTTCAAATCTAATGAGGCATAATTTACAGGGAGAGGTAATTTCTTCTACCAGACTCACTGAATATAGCCATAGAAAGCAAATGAACCTTCAGCTGCACAAGACATTCTTCAGATTCTTCTCTGCCTTAAAGCTTTTTTTTTTCACCTATGTTTATCAAATATTTTACTTTTCCCTATAATCTTTGCCCTCTTCTTGGTAAGATGACGGCTACGCCAATCCTACTGATTCTAGCTAAGCTGACTGAAATTGCTATGGAGGAAACACAACACTTGGAAACTGCATTCCAGATTTTTCAGATACTGCATGCACATCATTGTTGTTTCAGTCTTTGGGGTGTTGCCGGTTGTTATACATAAGTAATATGATACTTAATAGCTTGGTATTGGGGAAGACTTATTAATTGGAAAAGATATATTAGACCCCATTCTTCTTCCATATTGAGAAAGGTGTTCAGAACATAAAGTGATGTTAACCTTGGTTTTTTGAGGGTACACACTTCAGATTCCTTCGGCATTGTGGCTTACTGTCTCCCACTTTGCTGGGATACACTACTTGGGAAAAATGTTATGTACTAAAAAAGCAGCATTTATTTACCTGTCCCCCTAGGCGCCAGCAATTTCCATGGCAGCTCTGACAGCACAGCATCATACCTGCTGGGATGAGGTGGAATGTTGTCATAAGGCTGAAAGCGAGCTGGCAACTAGTAACAGCTAGGTAGACCAAATGAATATATTTTAAAATTAAACCAATAATGCTTTGCCGATTGGTACATTTTGCGAACAAGCTTTGATTTATGTTACTCTTTCAAAAATCTGCGGGTCAGTTTTGTCAGTTACTTGTAGGCTGGCGTAAATTTCAGCAAGCTTGCTAATAACTCGTCTCTCATTAAATTTGCTTTGTTTTAAAAAGAGAGATAACCACCAGCTGCAACATTTGGTTCTCACCTTGCAAATAAACCATGAGCAGTTCTTTAATCAAGGCTTTCAATCTGTGCCGTTATAAAGCAAGGGAAATTGCAATTTTTTTCATTGCCCAGTTCAGTTTCTGAACCCGGTCCTCAGTAAAGTGCAGCAACACACGAAATAAAGGTTTCAGATTAAACTAATTTCTTGTTATTTTTTGTGGTTAGAAAATTACTCATTTTTCTGGGACTGGTGGTACTTGATCGTATCCTCTAGGCCTGTAAATCATAATAGCCTGATTGAATTCAGCAGACCTATGACAGTTGATATAAATAGTGCATCCATCTCATCGTGTGCAATCTACCAGTATTTAGCCACTCTGCAGAGAATTATGGAGAGGCTGGACTGAAATGAAAAAAAAATAAAAATCGATAATTAGATTTTCTCACCAAAATGAGAATTAAAATTTCGGTGAAAACACAGGTTCTGCCCGCCCCAAAAGCAAAGTGCGATATCCACAGAAGCCGCCAGAGATGGAGTAGGTGGCTGCTCAGGGGGTCACACGGGCGGGACGAGGCGCTTCCCCTCCTCGTCCTGCCCGGCGGAGGGGCCGCCACGGGCGAGGGGTCGCCACAGCCCGCGGCCTCCCTCCGCCACCGCGCCCCGGTTAAAGTTTGCTGCTGTTGCCCCAGCGGGCCCGCAGGCCGCGCCGAGAAGCTCATCGGAAGCTCTTCAGGCTGTCCCCCGCGCACCGCCCGGCTCCCCTGCTCCGGCCCGCACCTGAGGCGGGGCCGCCCCCGCGGCGCCAGCCACGGCGGGGAGTGCGGGCCGGCAGGGGCCGCTGCAGCGCCGGGCAGCGCCCTGAGGGGCGAGGGAGGGCGGCGGCTGGGCGCGCTCTGCCTGTGCTCGGTTTAAAAGACGAAGGGCTCTTTCTTGGCGCCCTGGGAGGGCGGGAGATCTGAGCCTGGAAACCACCTGGTCACCCCTGAGGAGAAGGCTGAGGCAGCTCCTCTGCCAAACTGCGGTCAGGCCGGGGTCCCGCCACAGAGGGGTTTCACCAGCTGCGAGGTGGGAAAATGGTCTTGAAACTCTGAGCCTGATAACGTCTTGTGTGTCCGAAACACATTAGTATGAAACTTGTTAGTGTTGGTGGACAACAGGATCACCATGAGCCAGCAGTGTGCCCTTGCGGCCAGGAAGGCCAATGGCATCCTGGGGTGCATTGAGAAGAGTGTGGCCAG
>VZSC01007359.1:249871-321653 GCA_013398225.1 Steatornis caripensis
CAGAGAGGCTGTGGAGTCTCCTCCTCTGGAGAGATTCAACCCCGCCTGGACGCATCCCTGTGCCCCCTGCTCTGGGGGCGCCTGCTTTAGCAGGGAGGGTGGGCAGGGGGATCTCCAGAGGGACCTTCCAACCCCTACCATTCTGTGTGATTCTGTGGTTCTGTGAAAGACTTGAGAGTAACTTGTACACCATTATGATTGGGAACTGACCTACACATGAGAAAAGGGGGTGATTAGAAGAATAAAGGCAGTGGTGCTCCTGCATCTAAGGAGGGTGCGTGGATCACCCTGGTTGTGGACAGTGATGGAACTCTGCTACCTTCGCTCTGAATGTGTCCCAGAACAAATCTTTCATATCCAAACCCATTCTGTGAATACAAGTTAAATGTGCTGTGAAACTGCACATTAAATCATCCATCAGATAAACTGCCTACAACTTTGCCTGGGAGTAGGGTAGCCATTTTAAAACCAAAACTTACTCTCCTGCCTTAGCAGATACCAGAGTTTCTATTACTATTCTGAAAATACTGTTTCCTTAGTCTTGCACTCCAGGATTAACTACACAGTGCCAGAAATGGCTGTTTCTTGCAGCTGAAGAGATATTCCGACTGATCAGTAACATAGTAGATAAAATAATGGAAAAAGTATATTTATACAGCAGCTTGATGGCCTCTTTGTTAATCAGTCCTTGGGATGCCTTTCAGGGTCAGACTGCTCCAGGCTAGATACATTGCCTTTTTCCCTCTTTGACACCGTTTACATACTTTTTCCTTAATTAACCGAGTTAGGCATGTGTATTTTCCCCATGGGGCAGGTGCGCCGGCTAGATGCCCTTCATATGAAAAAGCATTCAGAATGCTTGTGGATAAACTAACATCTGGACAGGTTTTCAGTGACCACATACTTGAGGAGGGATTTTTAAACAAGGACTGATTTAGTGTCCCTTTTCATTTTTCTGTACCATGTAAGAGAATAGCATGTCTTAAGTAACTGAATACCTTTTACTATGTTCAGCAAGGAGCAGTTGGCATCACTTTTCAGGAAACGGAGAAAATGGCTGGTTTAATAACATAGTCTTGGAGAATTACCTCAGCATCATTTCAGTTAGTTCCTTTGCTTTAAAAATTGCTACATTAAATCATCTGCTGAAGATGCTGTGGTTCAAAAGGACCATTCCTACACAAGAACCAAACACAAAAATATTGTTGTACAGAGTCACACAGTCTAATGGGAGAGAATGTAAATTTAAAAGATAGTTATCGCTACCAGTCTTAACTGCAATGTATGGAGTCTCTCACTCTTGAAATTTATAACTACAGGTTTATGTTTGTCATGCTTTTCTTACTTATAAAGAGGACGCTGCACGCTTATACATATACATTCAAATTTGTGTTCTTAAAAGCACTTGCATAAAAACTGTGAAATTAGGGTGTATGTTGACATAAATGAGGTCCTCAACTCTTCCAACAGCTACATACTCACGCTTTTACCCAAGGGTTCAGGGGAGTAGTTTTTTCATTAACTCCATGGCATTTTGAATAATCTTTTCTTCTGTTTAGCACTGTGTTTTAGCAAAATTAAGTCCTGAAGATTTGACCCTGTGCTCAGTCCTAATTTTTGATCCATTCTCTTCCGTTTCTGCCCACTCTGCTTCCTCTTAAACCTTCCTGCTACTGCAGTAGGCTTGGACTCATTTCATGACTATGAGCAAGGAGTTTTAAAACAAGTCATCCCTGTGACAATCTCCATTTTTCCTATTAAAGGTCAGATGAATCTGTCAATTGATTAAAATTAACTCTTTCTCAGAGGAGATATTGCTACTTATCATAGTCATTCTTCTTGATGACAGACTAAGGACAGTTCAGTAATAATATGATTAATTTTAAGACAAATTTGGATGAATGAGGAAGCTTTAATTCTGATTGCAAGGTAAAGCAAACAGCATAATTGTCTTACATACACTAGAAGCTCTATATAAGTATAAGCAAAGCCCTTAAAGCAGAACCCACCAAAATGAGTTGAAAGACACCCCAGTGACTTCGAAGGGCATTACATCATCCCACAATATAAACAGTAAATTAATACATATATGGCCTGGTGGAAGGAAGACAATAGCAAAAAAAAAGGTTTCACTTTTCTAGATAATACTGAGATGTGCTACTGTGACTAGTTAAACTCTATGGCTGGTAAAGCAGTATAATGGACTGAAGTTACAGCATGATTTTTATACTATGGAATACCAAAAATGAATTAACATGGAAAATATTTTTGTATATATTTGCTAGATTAAGATCATTCATTTAAACTTGGAAGAACTTTATTCTTTTTTTTTTCTTTCTTTCTCCTTTTCCCCCTCTCGAATTGTAATACTTGGGTAGTCACAGAGATTTTTTTTGTAATATAATGTTGTCCAGAATGAGACCTCTCATCCCAGCAAAGTGTTTCTCCTGTATGTCCCCCTCAGTGACATGATGTTTGCTAACCGAGAAACTTACCTGGCCTTACACGTGAGATTCCAGTGGTAGCTGGAACCTCTCCTTTATCTAACTAGGATTATTTCTGACCCACTTTATTCTCTCACTGATAAATTTTTTTTTTCTTATCTGGATTGCAACCAATACCCTTGACCACAGGTGATGTTTTGGGGTAGCAGGATTCAAATATATCAAGTTTTGAAATTAATATTTTCCTTAACTTCAACAGTTTTCATATCTACCTTTCCTGCTCTGCTTAGCTGGTCCCACCTCATGAAGATGTGCCATTGCCTACGATGAAAAAAGTAAAAGTGAGTGAAGTTCTGTTTCTTTTTTGTAATCTTCTGTACAATAGATGAAATCATGTTCTTGATAACACCTTTCACATAGCTTCATGAGTAAAGAATATACGTCTGCTTATCTGATAACTCTAAAGCAACCAGGACAAATATTTGCAGTTGCACATGAAAGACAGCAGGTAAGCTTCTGACTTACCAGGTTTTTTCATTAAGTGCTAATGTATTGTCTGTATGACATTCATTGTTTCCATTTATTCCTTCCAATAGCAATATTGTGGTTTTTAGATCTGAATGTGGATAACAATTAGAAACTTGAGTAAGTTGCTGTGTGGGAAGAGGTGCAGCACTAAACTTACACTCTAGGGAAACAGGATTAAAGTTGTGGTAAAATACTTCTGTGTCCTCTTTTTTTGTTGGCTTTAGGGGCTGAATGGTTTTGCTATAAGATCTTGTCACCAGCTGCCTGGGGAAGTAACATTAAGCAGAATCCTCCTGTAAAGCTTCACACCTTCGCAGCTTGTTACACACCTCATTTCGTGGGCTTGGCCGTGGCATGCCCCCACTCCATAAGTTCCTCAGAATCTGTAGATATCTCCTTTAATACCTTCAGCAAAAATAAGAGTAAGAGGGCTTTATACTCCCTTTGTGCCTTTTTGCCCTCTGCATGAAATCAGTCATATCTGTTATCTGTGAAACAATTTTATAAGAGCGGATGTTTGACTCACCAGAAAAATGTTTAGTAATACACTGAGGGAAAACTCTAATGTTATCACTTAAAATCTAACCAATATTAAAAATATTTAGTGACAGAGGACAATAAAAATCCATAAACAAATGCTTCTGATTCACTGAACTTACCAAAATTTGGAGAAAAAATCTACAAAATGTCACTTCAAAAATCTTTTACAATCTTTATAGGACATTTCTTTTAAGTTCATGAATCGTTTGATAAATTTCAGATGCCACTTCAGTTTAATTACACCAACAGAAAGATACTTAAGTGAAGTTGCAGGGAGACAGCAATTTGCATTGCCTATCATTTCTTGAGCTGCCATGCTTTTGGCATGTCAGTCAATAGGACGTGATGTCTGGTTATTTGAAGTTCATCATATATCATTTAGTACTAACTGTCACACCATATCCTCAACAGGGCAATGTGTTATAGGTGAATTCAGTGTGTGGCTGGGAAAATGGATAGGAATCTTCTTCCTTCATGGGGCCATATGCATATAATTAATAGCATAATAAATAATTAGAATAAAAATATACTGCATTCCATACATTTTCCTGTAATCATATCATTTTCTTCAATCATTTAGAAAACAGCTCATTTTTTTCAATTGTCACAAGTGAGTTACTGCCAATAAACAAAGATAAAATGTAAATCTTTCTAGTATTAATGGATACATCTTTGTTCCCTGCTCTAACTTTTCAAAAGCTACCGCCATAATGCAACTGAGACAATACCACAGATCCTTTACAGGCAAATCCAGAAGGAACGGTAGCCAAGCAAGGATATGGATCTACCATGCTTTTAAATTCAGTTTCTGGTACATCTTGGTAGGTAGCACTATGTTAGAGAGAAATGTCTGGAAGTTAGGGGTGTATATTGAGGAAATACTGTGATATGCTTGCAGTTGTCTCAATTAATGACCATTGTAAGAGACCTGATGTTTCCAGTGATGAATGCTGTTAGCTAAAGAACAAAACGGGATACTGTATTATTCATTATTCTAAATTAGCAGATTGCAGGGAGGGGGTGGGGGCAGGTTCTTCCCCACTCCCTCAGCACACTAGGGTTCACATTATACCTACTTCCCATAACGTGAGAACTATGAATGCAAAGGTTCTCAAGCTGGGGACATACCACCCATTAAATGTGTCTCTAAGGGCACCTGAAAGTAATGCATACAGTCAGAAGGAGGTAACTTGGTTAAAAAGGCAATTAAGGCAAGCAACAGCCCTGTGAAGGCTTCAGCTTTTAGAAGAGGAAACAGGATAAGAGTGAGACCTTGCTAACTGGCAGCCATACTGTCTTCCTCTTGGGTAGACACCAGGATGAATGACAGTTGCAATGCTGAGAGACTTTTTATGGTATCTTCTGACTCACTCAAATCCTGCTATCTACCCTACAGGCTGACACCTCTTTTTGCTACTCCACCCTCTCTGCCACCGCTTACTATCTCCATGCATTCAATCATTATCAGCAGCTTCTGCGCTTAATGGTTTCCTTGTTCCCCTATAGAATGATAGAACAGATCACGGAATGGTTTGGGTTGGAAGGGACCTTAAAGATCATCTAGTTCCAAGCCTCCTGCCATGGGCAGGGACACCTTCCACCAGACCAGGTTGCTCAAAGCCCCATCCAACCTGGTCTTGAACACTTCCAGGGAGGGAGCATCCACAGCTTCTCTGGGCAACCTGTTCCAATGTCTCACCACCCTCATCACGATGAATTTCTTCCTGATATCTAATCTCAATCCACGCTCTTTCAATTTAAAACTGTTACCTCTCGTCCTATCAGTACATGCCCCTGTAAAAAGTCCCTCTCCAGCTCCATGTCCTTTTCCCCGTGACACAATCTTCATCATCAGGGAAGGCATACCCTCTCAGTTTTTGCTTGTCTAATTTGCCTCAAAGGTGGCAAATCAGGAATGAAAAAAGGTAGCTGAAAGCAAGGATGTGCAATTTTTGCAAGAATATAGATAGAAATGCTGGGCAGTTTCATGCCGTGTTCATATCAAGTCGTCAGATCATATGGGGCTCCCACCCTCTTGCGAAGACCATTCTGAGGATTTCTGTCTTGTTTAATATAGAGTCAGTAGCTCAGTACATATGGGTACCTGTGATAATATCCCAGGGATGCTAGACATTGAATCCCTATGTGAAACAATTACTTTTCTCAGAGAAACTTCAGTTTCTAGATCCATTTTACCAGCCTTATGTGAAGGCATAGATCCTCATGCATTCTTTCATTCAGTGGTCGTAGTTTGCTGGTCACATCAGAAAGAATAAGCTTTGAGAGGCCATCGTGTTAGAACGCAAAACTTCAGAGGATAAACAAGGCAGAGCCCTTTCAGCAACTTCCCTGAACTGATATTGCGGCAGAAGAACCAGGGACAGTCTGAAATGAGGAAAAAACACTATGATGTATCTGGCGCATTATCTGCAACTTTCTGGTCTGCTGCCAAGCGGTGAGTAACAATGAAACGACTGGGTCAGAAGCATTAGCTTGCCATACTGATTTGAAAGCATAAGATTCTCCGAGGTCTCCGACCCAGTGCCTCTAAAAGTGGTAGACTTTGTCATGCGTCCTTGAAGCCACCAGTTCATCAGTATATTGAATAGCGCAGTGATGTCAAAGCACAGGCCTCTCTGGAGAACTGACTCAGGCCTTCTGTCTTGCTGGACTGGTGTCAAAACTTCTGTAGGATCAAGCTGGATGAAAGCCAAGGAATCGGCTCTTGTAGAATTACTGGCACATCGTCTCGGATTTTCTGGGTTTATGTCAAGATACTGACAAGGCCGTTCTGTTTCCCTTAGCTTCTGTGGAGGAGAGTATGTAGTAGGGTATCCATTTTATTATGCAGAAATTGAAGCACTGCAAGCAAAATATTCTTACTGTTTTTCTCCTCTCCAGAGGATCTCACACAAGGCAGACACAGAACAGGCATTAAATTTTCTGTATTGACCTGGGTAACTCACCTTATATCCAGGACTGATCTATTACTTCTGTTAGCATGGAAGGAGAGGGAGATCAGGATGCTCACATCCCCAGTATCTGAGACCTCTCTAATTTCTCCTTTGACCTGATGACTTTCCAATTTCCACTGCTTGAAATGAAATGGTAGGAAGTTACTACAGTTAAACTCGTGAATAAGGAAGCAATGACCCACCCACAGTATTAAACTGAGATGAAAATAATTATTCTTCTCACAGTTATAATGAGAACTCTATCCCTAATATGTGCCCTGTGAAAATTTTGTTTAATATAAATTCCTCTCCATGTCCTGTGAAATCTGTAGGTTGTAATTAAGAAAACACGATGTTCTTATCATATCAGATCATCATTGCATGGAAAGAGAAGACTATTAAAAGCTTTTTATGTAACTGAAGAATATTTTGAGTTCTCCTGAGCTTTCGAGAAGAATATTATTTTAGGCTATGAAAGACTCTGAATATAAAGAATGACAAATATCTGTATTACAAAAAATCTTTTGAAGCGATGCAACAATGCCAGTTTCCTGACAGCAATGAGTCCAATATTAAACTGTACTGAGGAATAAAAGAATCATAGTCCCTTTGACAAGAGTACTTAAAGAACCTGATGACAACTCAAAGTGGCGCTTGAGTCAAAAGTCTGGCTACTGTTGGAACTGGGGCTACTATTTCAGAAGTTCCCAAAAGTAAGTGACCTGAGACTCTTGCATGCCATTATCAGAAGTGACGACGGTGAGTGACAGAAGCCTCACTGAAGGCTAGTAAATTTATGCACTTGTCTGTATTGCAGGTTTTTAAAAGCATTCAAGCACCTATGAAGAAGGCCTTATAGGTGTCATACTTTTAAAGATCCAGTCCTAAGTCAATTCTTAAATTAGAACTTAGGTTCCCAAGTGATTTGGATGCTTTTGAAAAATTTTCCCTGGATATTTCCTAAAGGTTACGCGTATTATTGGCACAATGCAACATATTTTTAAGCAGTCTTTGGTATCTTTGCCCCATTTCCGTTGAAAGGAATTAAAAATTGTAATGCAGATGAATTTATTGCAGTTTAGTTTTTAACTAAATAGGATGCTTGATTTATATTATTTGAAATCAAATTTAAAAGGATAACAGCTTAACTATATTTAGAAAAATATAGTGCATTGTTAACAAAGCTAGCCTCTAGAGCTGATACTTCATCAGCCTGACATATCACTATGAATTTGAATGTGAAACTTTCAGGAAATAAATAACCCGCTTGTTGGGTTTTTTTTTTATGTGTTCATATTTTATCCATCAATTGTTTCAAACACCCATTGCTGAGACAAGTTTAGCTTGTCTGAGCATAAAATAGGAAAGGATCAGTCTCATTTTTGATTCTGTAGTTCTGTAGCCAACCTTATCTTATTTAAAATGCTACTTTTATGAGTTGTAAACTGTATTTCCTAATAATTGCTATAGATAGAAACATAATTTAGTGTATTTTTATAGCCTTAGTACATTTTGTTCTATTGTAAACCATATTTCCTGATAATTACTATAGATAGACAAATAATTTAGTATATTTTTATAGGGTCAGTACATTTTTATAGTATGGTAAACCATATTTCCTTATAATTACCAGAGAGAGAAAAATAATTTATATTTTTATAGGTTAGTACATTTTTATTACTGTACAATTTCTGCAGATTAAGTACTTTGTACTTTTTCTTTTTAAAGCAGTCACATTTCCTCAGTAACCACTTTTTCATTATTTATATAATTTACAGATGATGGCTTCTTAAACTTGTTTTCCCTATTTTGCATTTTGGAGTTTCTATATAAATGTATGTGCTGCTAATTTTGAAGGAAGAACAAAGCTTCTGTGAGACACTGTAGAAGTTAATGACATTGTTAAAATGATGACAGATTGCTTTAATGGTAGATATGCACGTAATTGGAGGAAGTATAACAAAATATGCTATTTCATACTACTAAAAAGAGTCAGTCAGGAGCCATCACCCATTTACAGTCTTGTCTTCACCCAAATCACAATGCACGTACAGTATGATAACTGATAGACATTGCTAGGCATGTATTCATGTACTGTACATTCATCCCGACAACCCATTAAATAGTGTTTGTTAACCTTTAATTCAGATGTCTGCAATAAGATAATACAATGTAAAACACAAGTCAATGGAGGGTCGTAAAGCTGTTTCTGCTACAATTTTTATTAGCCTGTTATTCAGTGCTGAATGCAACTACACCCTGAAGCAAGTCTTGTATAAAAGTACAATGTCAATATATTATGATACAAACTCAACCTATAAAATCAATGACAAGTATTATGTCTGTTGCTATCACCTACTAAAATATAGATACTGCTTTTAATGGATGCAATAGTGCCAGACTCAACATTGTTTTGCTATTAAGCTTAACCCCTTAGGCATGAAGCACACTTGCAGGGCTCCTGGACGAGGAGGTGCTGCATCAAGACAGTATAACTGACCACGGAACATGTAAGTATTAAACCGTTTTTAAAAGGATGCTAAAGCAAAACAGAATTCTGATTTACACCATGGTGTGATTCTCCATTGCATTCCACTTAACAAGGTTAATCTGTAGAAAAGGGAGACCATCTATCCCATTATCCGGGTGTTTGTGTTTTGATTAACAACTTGGGTGGCTGAATGGAAAGCTTACTTGTAAAATTTGAAAATGGCATTGAGCCAAGGAAGATGTTGAGTATTCTGGAGAACATGGTTAGAATTCAAAGAGATGTTGATAAATTGCATGGAGGACCTGAAACCAATAGGGTATAATTCAGTACGAATAACTGCAAAGTACTAAGGGAAAATCTTCCCCCTACCCTCACTTGGCTGCATAAATAAAAACGTGGAGAAAACCAGAAGCAAGAATGAAACTCAATCCAATCCAAAAACCCAAATAGTGCTATTGAAAAAAAAAAAGACAAGTGTCATCCTGTAACGCATCAGTAAGATAGTTGTGGGTAAGACTACAAGTAATTATTACCCTCTGCTAAACACTGGAGAGTTTGCCACTCGAATTCTCTGTCCAGTTTCGAGTAGCACAGGGTTAAGGATAGGGAATATAGTTAAAGGTGGGGTAGGAATTCTGGAAAACAGCAAGAAAAATCATGGGACACCTTGTGGAATATGAGACCTGTAAAGACAGATTGCATAAGGAAAAACGAAAACTAATCTTCAAGTGCAGACTTTTAGGGTAAACATGTAAGGGAAACCGTTTTGGCATAAAGGATCATTTTATTAGGGTAGGCAAACCAGAGGTTTTGGAAAATGAAGTAGACAAACATTTGTATACATACACTCGCTCACCGTAGAGGAAAGGCTTAGACATCAGTAAAGGTCTGCACCAACCCAACATTTGTATGATTCTGTGAAAACATCCCTAAATTGCTTCTAAACTCAGAACTGTTAAACAAAAACACTTACAGGGCAAAAAGAATCAGAGCTCTAACAAGTAGTTTCCTAATTGATCTTCTATTAAATGACTATTTACTGTATCTAAAGCAATGAAACAACTACTAGCACTACAAGATTTAGAAGGGTTTGATTCAGAAGAGGCAGATACCTGTAGAATCTAGTTCTATTGCACACTGTATCTTTTTGATTTGTCATGTTCCTGTACAATATGCTGTGTGGTGTTTGTGTTGGTGGAAGAAAGTGTGTCATTTCTCACAATGATGTAACTATTGGCAGTGCGTTTTTAGATGTCACAGCTGCTGACTGCTCTGCTATTTCAATTTCATTTTCATATTTAGTTGATGGCAAGATTGTTTGCTATACATTCTGTTTTGAATGGTGTCGAAAGTCCATATCATTATCACACGATATGAGAATAGTTCTGCAATAATTGATGGATGAAGTAATTCATTATGAATATGATGTAATGGAATAAGCACCATGATTTAATCATCAGAGGAGGGGGTCTGTTGAGCCCACACAAAGGTATCAAAGTCATTGCCATGATGAATAGCATGTGATAAGCTGTGTAGAAAACAATAATGCAAGCCACAGAAAAATTTATAGAAAGGAGGCGTACAAATTCCTTAGATGGAAAGTAATTGACTCCTAAGGACCAAAGAAGAGGTAGTCTAATAAGGAGGAAGGGAAAGAGTAATGTCCATGGATCCATCACTCTCTTAGAAATGATCTTGCTTGATGGGCAAATTTGGTAGAATTAAAACTTATTTGCTTGACCACTGTTCACAAAGCATTTCACATGCTGTTTACTGGGGACTTCAGTCTAAGAAAATGCTCTTAGGATGTTTTAGACTGCAGTGTGTCCTTTTTTGTTTTCTTTTGGTATTTCCTTGCATGGAGAATTTTTCTCAAGTTTTTTTTTTTTAATGAGGCTGTAAACGAATTTTAGTTCAGTCAGGGTAGGAATTGCCCCTTAATTTCATCTGCAATGTCTTCTAGCAGAGACATTATGATCCTGGATGGTCTTTTTTTGTTAGACACGGGAAATCTCCTTAGTGTAAATCAAAATTCCCTATATGCAATGTATAATGTGAAAGGTAACTGAAAAATTAATACAGGGAGGGGAATGGTACTTCTTGCTTTGTAATAGACTTGTCACAGTTCACTGCTACTCTGCCACTAGTTATCAAACACCAGCACTGCTACTGCTACTACTTCTCCTCCAGGTCTTTGCATGCCATCAAGCAAGAGGTGAACCACTGGGACTGAATGAAGACAAAGTGACTATGTTGTCCTGATAGAAGAGGTTTCAATGAGAAAATCACCGGAGGTGTCCAGAAACAGCTTAAATATTACCAGTCATCAGTGAGACTAGAGAAGAGCAAAAGTGTTTGCTCTTGATCTGCTGCCATGTTTCATTGCAGAGAATATAGTCATCCAAAGCAGAAGAGTCATATCCTTTCCAAGCAGAAAATATGTTCCCAGTGTTCTTTTCAGATTTCATTTACAGTGCCTGCTGATCAATGTAAAATCTGCTCTCAGAGAAACACTGCAGGAAGTATAGTACCCACTCCAAAATACAAAAATTCAAATTGTTTCATTTACTTTTCCCGTAATACCCTGAGATAGTCCACAAACACGGATAATTGAAGTTGCCCGTTTGAGTGTACCTTTTACCCTGCTGCCACAAACTCTGTAACAAAACAAAGGCTGCCTATCTGTGCCAGAATGTGACAGGAAATTATGGCAATTCAAATATCTTAATTACCCCAAAATCCCAGCAACAAGCAGTCAACATCCACAGGATCTCATAAACATTTTGTTGGGAATGGGAGAGAAACACGATATATACTGAGACATATGCTGCTCACCGTGCATCATTGTTTCAGCCAGTGCCTAGATAGGAGTACTGTTTGCTTTATTATGTGTATTTTCCGGACCTTGTTAAAAACACAGCGTAAAGTTTGAACACATGTGAAGAAAAAACAGCCACGTAAGATTCTTTTCCCCTGGAAGTATAAATAAAATAGCTCATTTTTAAAATGCTGACCCAATGGCATTGTCTCCTGGCCCTCCATTTGTGTTTGGAGTTGCTATAGAGGGAATGACTGGATGTCAGGAACTGTAAGGCACTGCTCTTGATGTACTAGACTTGTCAGCCAGGTCTGTGAAAGGCAGAGAGAGCGATATCAGTACTCCAGAGGACACATGGAGCTCCACCTGGCAAGGTGCAGGCATATGGTATCAGAGGATATGGATGCTCAGTCTATTCCTATAGAGCAGCCAGGCGTCATTTGCTCCAGATAATCAAATGCATTCTTCCTTGGGAAACTGCAGGGCTAGAGCTTACAACTCCAAAAGATGAAAAGGGGAAGAGAGATTGTTTGGGTAGCAAATATAAAAGCTATTTCTTGTTCTGTCACTGAAGCATTCAGGTCTGGGAGGCAAATCAGCTGCTTCCTGCGAGAAAAGTTACTACATTTACAATTCAGATAGACAGACATGTAAACTCCGAATAAGCACATAGATTTGGGAGACTCAGCTAAAGCAGACAAGAACCACAGCATCTTTTGAAGTAGGCCCATCACTGATAATTACGATTGTGAGATTAGCTACCGTCACTTATTCTTGTAAATAGTGTCATCTCTTCCAATTAAGATCAACTACTTGTACCTCCTCAATTGCTTTATTAGCATTGTTGTCAAGTTCTGCAGAAGCCTTAATTAAATAGTCATCATAATTATGGCTAGTTTCCCAAATGATCGAAGTAAATAATTTATATATAGGTTGTAAGAAAAGTTTTCACTTACTGAAATACTGTATTTCAGCAACTTTCCAAGTGCCTAATTACAAAATGTTTAAAATCCGTCCTTTAAACAAGTTATGCATTACAAAATAAACGCTAAAACAGAACTAACTGAAATTTTATTGCTTCAAGAATTTGTATTTGTCCAAGTGACATGTAACATAAAATTAAAAACTGAATGCAGAAAATTTCATAAGCGAGGCATTGAGCAAGAAGTTAAGCATTTAATACAAACTGAATTATTAAAAATATTTTTATGATTTTAATCTTACTAATTAATTATATTAATGAATACTGGATCATACAAAACCGAAAAATAATAAATTGTGAAATCCAAGATACTGAGACTGAATATGTTATAACGATACATTTGTATCAATGAGTAACACACTAAGATATCTTTTACTTTATAAAAATAACTTTTTCCAAGAGGAAATAGCTATAAAGCTCTTTTCTAACAGTTACTTGCGGGCTAAACGTACTTTTCCCATTCTGCCTTCTCACTACAATTAAAGTGGTTCACAGATTTTTTTTTTATTATTTAAGTTAAAAAAAGGTATTACAAAATGTTCTCAAAATGGCGTAATTCTTTTAAATTGAGGCTATATCCTTAGCAATTGACATTATTACTAACAAATATTTTCATGAAATTTTACATTTTCCTCTGAGTAGACCCATGTCATTCCCATTGCCTTTAATTAGTGTTATAGATGCTCTTTGAGAGAGGAATAGGCCCTTTAGGTATAAGTTCTGACTTTTGAAATAAAAAAGTCGTAACCTTTTTGTGTTTCTGGTTGAAGTAACTGCAACCTCATTTCTTTTAATAATTGTGGCAGATCAGAATCAAAACATGGAATGAGAAACAACAAAATTATGAAGGTGTTGTTGAGCAATTTTTTAACATTATAACTCAAGATTGAACTAAAATAAACATTATCTATGGTGTTATGCTGGGGTGTGTTTTTTGTCTGTCTCTATGTATTCCATATTAAACACTTACCTTTTTTGGAATATGCAAGTGTATCCTGCCAAAGCATGCCTGCTTTGCTGGTGCACATACATTTGTAGTGTTTCTCAAGTTATCATTGAGCTCAGTTGAATGTAAGTTCAGGCCAACGGTATGCACCTATTTACGTTTAGTGTATGCATTTATAAAGCAGAATAATTCGAATGTTGTGGCTCTTCTAAAATTTTATGAAAGCATTCCAATTCCCACCATCCAAGTCTCATTAGAAGCTTGACCTATGCAATTTTTAAAAATCTCCAATATATTTCTTCTTATAGTGTATATTTTTTAGTTTGGATGCTTTTTTTTTTTACAGGATTAATCTCCTTTGAAGAGCACGGGCTCATGTGTGTGTGCGCATGTACTTAAAATTTGTTTCATAGAAATTTCTGGCAGTGTTGCACAATAAAGGGAATGAAAAAGATATTCTGAAATTACAAATAGAAAAGTTTTATTTTCTGCATCTTGACTGCCTAGTCAGTGTTATCACACCAAAAGCAGGATTGGAAACGGCTTTTATTGAGAAGTTGCCACCTGAAAAAAACAACTTTAGTTTTGATTGATCTATGAGACTATAATTTTGGCAAATTTTGTATACATCATTATGTTTTTCTCAGCCCTCACCCAGTTGGTAACCTTGCCCAGTTAGTATCTTTGCATCCTCTTCTGTTGTGTGGCTATATAACAGGATGTGGGCATCGAACGATATTCTGAGGCACCTAATGCCTAGTGCATGAATACACAGATGACCATGTTTCATAAGAATCGTTTTCAGTCAAAATTTACAATCTGGCATTGTAAAATAGGGTTGTCCATGTTGCATGGAAGGGACTGTGGATGAAACTGCATTCTCATCACGAAAGATAAGGGAAAGATATGTTTAGAAAGAACTGCAGGTACAGAAGATGGAAACCAAGATCATAATCTGGGGGAAACTGTTATGCCAGCTTGAAAGCAACAAAGTGGCACGTCCATGTTATATTAGATATTACAGGAATCTTTCTGCTGAACAGGTTGATCAGCAAGAGAGCTGAGAGCAAACCAAGCGGTATAATTCAGTGTATTCTGCAAGATGGGTGCTTAATTTTCTCTCTACCAAGCATATATAGAAGGTTTTCAGAGCAACAATACAAACAAGTATCTGAAGGGACTCTGTTTTGTACGTCTCTCCTAGGGATCATACCACTTCAGTTATACCTGTGTAATTTAAAAGACTAGATATATGGAAAGCAATGTATGTCAAGGCAATCTGATAACTTTTAATCTCAGAGTCCTCTGAAAATCTTTCCTGAAATGAAATTCTGTAGCTGGCACTGAAAGAAGTTTAGCCAAACCAGTAACAGAGTGGCTGCCTATGCATTAATGTGGGAGTACAAGAATTCATGTGGTGACCCTAGAATGGATGATGTCAAAGAAAAAAACTCATCAAAGCCAGAAAATCAGAAAAGCATCTGCACTATTTCCCCACACACCTAATTTCCTACTAAAAAGGCTAAAATATGCAAGTACATTAAACATTGCCTAGTGCAACTGATCATATTTCCAAGAAGTGTTTATATGTGATTACGAAAAACTAAGATTCAGCATTGCCCTGCTGCTCTTTGTGCCAGATATAGCTGGCCAAAAGGGTCATAGTGTAGGTATAATGTCTTCCATGTGTCTCGGTGGTTCTTCACTGTTACATGCCTCCTGGACCTGTGGCAGGGGATAGGAAGTAGGTATTACGGCAGTTCCCAGAGCTGCCCTAATGCATCCCAGGGACTTGACTCTCCTAAGGAGTCTAAGAATGGGAGGCACAAAATGATTCCTGTGTGACTCCAGCTTAATCATCTGGAAGTCATTAATGCAGTGATGTTTCAAGTAGAGCTAGGCAAACATTTGTGATCATATGTTTTATCCAATAAATAAAACAGATTTATGTGGATAAAAATGCTTTTAAAAATAACATCACATTTTGTGAGTAGTTTCAGCCAGCAACAAAATGGAAAAAATAGAAAAAAATATTCTTCATTTAAAGCGTCTTTAAAGAAATATTTAATATTTTTGTCTAAGTTAATATTCCTAACTTTAAAACAAAGCACACAACCTGAAAATGGAAAAATCATTTTATGTTACCAGAAGTGGGTTGTTTCCCTGATTGTTCTGTGGGTAAGAAGAACCAAAACCAAACAAACAATCTTTCCAAGTCAATCTAAAATGATCATTCCCTCCCCCCACTTCCAGTTTTTCAGTTGTGTCAGTGAACCAAAACATCCAATTATTTGCTCAGCTCTAATTTCAAATGTCTACCAGCTGGTACCAGTGATAATAATAGGAGAATGAAGAGATAATGGATCAGGATCAACACTACAAAAAAATCTAACTGTTTGTGTCATGGTCCTAGCTGAATGCTATCTTAAACGTGTTGAGCAGATATTTAATTCTTTTTTATGTGTAGGCCTGGTTGAAACAAATCTTGCTCATATGTGTTCAGTTTGGTTTCAGGCAATTCTGAGAATTTGTAGCAATATTTCTTTAGTTGTGAGGATCTTTCTACCTCTGGGTTTAGTCTGCAAATTTCTAATCTATTTTATTTAGTCTCTCCAGCTTTTACAAAATGAGTAAGATCAGTGAACGTATGCTTGAACAAAAATGTCAAAGATGCCCTCTTTGGTGTTTCTGATTTTCTGCGTACTGCTGGTTGCCAATTTGATCTTCATTGATTTACTCTGATGTGGTAGATTGTGTCAGTGTAATATAATCTGTGGGCACTTGGTTTCTCGTTGACTTGCTGCTGAATGACTGCATCTTGCCACTGAACTCCACTATCTCAGTCTCATTACAACTGTAAATGTAGTTTAGGAAAGCTTTTTTTTCTTATCAGAAGCTGCACGTTTTCAGACAGCAGTGCAACGTAATTCCAAAATGCAGTGGAAGACACACAGAGTAATCAGTGCTACATATGTCCACTAGTAACACGAGCTCTCTGAGCTCCTTGCTATCTTACCTGCAGCACCAGGGATGCATGACCGCCTTATGGCACAGCAGAAAATAAAATAATCCTACATGCTACATGTTCAGAATAAAAATGGCCATATGTAATATCTTATCAGCCATACTCAAGACTCATCAAAATTTATCTCTAAACAATTTTAATACACCATTTTAAGGATGCTGTAGAAGAGTAGTCGGACTGGATTAGAGTATCTAACCCATCTAGCCTGATAAATAAACAGAAGAAGATAAAGGAAGAGTGAAATAAGTATATGTATAAAGTTTATCTTCTAGGAACGTCTCTTCCAACACCTGGTTGTTACTGGAGCTTCTAAGTCAAAGCTTCTAAGTCAAAGCTGGACATTTCACCTTTACCTCTATATTCAGTAGCCACCAGTGCATTTTGGACTAGCATAATCTCTTCTTGCTATATCCCGTTTTTCTTTGACCTCCACATTATTNGTAAGGATATGTATAAAGTTTATCTTCTAGGAACATCTCTTCCAACACCTGGTTGTTACTGGAGCTTCTAAGTCAAAGCTTCTAAGTCAAAGCTGGACATTTCACCTTTACCTCTATATTCAGTAGCCACCAGTGCATTTTGGACTAGCATAATCTCTTCTTGCTATATCCCGTTTTTCTTTGACCTCCACATTATTTGCTGGAATAGAGTTAAGAAGAGGAACTTAAGCTAGTGACAAAAGAGACTTTACTTTGTTCCCTGTCAGTTGCTGGCATGTATTATTGCCTTATCGCTTGGCTTAGTACGTTCCATTCAATAGAATCTCTTGGTTCCTTAAAAGCATACACCTGTATCTTTCTTCACTGGTCCTCATCACACACACGATGGTCTGAAATGCAGGTTTCTGCATTCTTTGTTTTTTTTACTTTTGGGGGGTTTTTACAGAGTTTTACAAGGTGAGCTAGCATTGTCAGGAGTCTTTAAAACAACAGCTGTTCATCAGCTAAGAAGACGTAGAATCTAACTGCTACACACTTAGGGAGAAGTTGAAAACTGCAATAAAGGAAGTAATGTTAAAGGAATCATTGCTCTCAAAGTAAATAGCAATAGGAAAAGAATGACAGGGACACCTATGCTGAAGAAAAACATTATAATTACCTTAATGCTGCTCATTTTCAATAAACTTAATAATAAAACACAAAAGGAAAAAATAAATCTTGACCATACTTTAAGCAGGATAGACATCTTGGTCTCCTGTGATGTTTGTAAGTAACCAGGTCACCCTATAAACTGATCCTTCCTGTGGAATTAGCAAGCTTGTTTTTAATGTATTTGCCTCTCAGTTTATGAAAAAAAGGTAAATGTCTATGCCTTTTTTGTTCTCTGTAGATGTTAAGAGCTAACCCTACTGCTGTTTCAATCCTGGTAAATATCAAATATCTGAAATAAGGCAAGACTGTGCTCTATGATTCCCCTCCCCTCTCCTGTGTGTTTGAATGAATAGCAGGATATTAAAAGTAGAAAGAAAATTCTGTCCACCTCATGCTTAAGTCGGCCCTTTGTTATAGGTAGCACTAAGTGTCTGATGTAGTTCTGANCAATCCTGGGAAATATCAAATATCTGAAATAAGGCAAGACTGTGCTCTATGATTCCCCTCCCCTCTCCTGTGTGTTTGAATGAATAGCAGGATATTAAAAGTAGAAAGAAAATTCTGTCCACCTCATGCTTAAGTCGGCCCTTTGTTATAGGTAGCACTAAGTGTCTGATGTAGTTCTGAAGAATATCTTTGTATGTTGTACACTCAGAACTGTTGGCAGAACTCATATCCAAAAGACCTGGTCCAGCTGCAGATCCCATACCTTGTGCCAATTTTTCAGAGGAAAGTTTACCTGAATAAGGAGTGAAGGAATGATAATCCAAACCACTTTGCCCCAAATGAATATGCTCTTTAGAAATTGAACATAAAAGGTGATTATATGCAATTGTGCTAAATGTAAGGGGAAAAAAAGTACTTAAAAAGACCTAATATAATCCTTAAATTCTTTAAAATCTGTTCTCTAGGAAAACATTTAGTTCTGTAGCCAAAGTGTATTTTGTTACATCAGTATGTCTATAATAAATCTTGATCATTTCTTCCATACAAGATAATAAAAACACGTTTTCATGTAAAAAGACAGACTTTCACTATAGGAGTGTTATGCACAGCCTATAGAGTGGGTCTTATAACTGAGCAAAATGAGTTCCCATTTTTGGTATAGTGTATCAAAAAAGTTCACAAGCAAGCAGCACGTGTATTGTGATCATGGTTTACCCTTTGTGTTAACAGAACTGCAATCTACCTAGGATGGCTGCAGGTTATAGCCAAATTTAATCTTCTTAAAATATCACTACCAAGAAAATATGCTCTAAAATACAAAAACATTGTTCATTTCTCTCTGCTGAAAAGATACGATTATTCAATGGCTTGATGCTAAGAAAACCATAGCTGAATCTTAAGAACACTGTGGAAAGAGGAAATGAAAAGGCAGGAGTAGGTTTACTTTTACAACTGAAAAAAATGTCACATGTATTAATGTCAACAACTGGAATTTTACCTCATTAGGCAATTTCTGATCTAAGGCTCTGATGATTATTCTAAGCAGAAAAAATATGCTAATTACCCTCTCTGAATGTAGAAGGAAAAAAGGTGTAAAATCTTCCTTTAGCCGTGTGACCATGTACTAATTGCATGTCATGTGTCAAAATAATGCAACCCACTTTGCCTAAAGCAATTAGACATACAGAACTCTATTAATGAAGCACTGTCTGTCACTAAAAATGTTTTCAGAGCTATAGTTGAAGATTAAAATATTAACTTCTCAAATATTTATGATAGTTACTGACAGCATTTCAAAATGTTACTTTTAACAAAAGTATTTTATTCAGCTCCAGTTTTTAATTTGGATTTTATATTCAAAGGCATTATTAACTTATGGGAGTCATGTGAAATTTCTATGATCTCCACTGAGACTTCTTTACAGAAGGTACATTAGCTCCTTGAAGTTTACAGCACCTTTTTCTATTGTAATATAAACTCTTTCAGAACTAAAAATAATGTTAAAAACTTCTCTTTTCTTCAGAAGTCATTTAAAGAAAAAGAAAGAAGAGGAGGAGGTTCTTATTACGCTCTACCTATTTTCTGTATGTGAAAGAAAAAGGCCCTTCATGTCAATATATCATTTGGTGCTCTGGTTCCTTTTAGGGTCATTGCTCATCTATGTCCACGAGCATAGAGATTATCCTTTCACAAACCCTTATGCAGTAGGAAGGCAGGGATGTATGTTGCCAAGCTGTTTATCGAATCTATCAGACGTGCTGAGGAGGACCAGACTATTACATTAAAAGATGTAATGCCTGCTGTGTGTTACCACCGCTCACCAAGCTGCTTGGGAAACGGTTTTTGCACAATTCCTCCGTGAGCCATACGAATCTGCAGCATTCTGAGTACGGGAGAGGACTGGGGAGCCTAACTGAGGTCCTTCTCCTTTTCGTATAGTTTAAAGTGTACGGAACACTGCTGAAATTACTGTTACATTATAATTTGTGGTACCATATTTAAAGTTAACTAGGTTTTTGGCTTTTATTCTGCATCCCTAATTTACAAGGGGGGTGAGGGGGAACCTTATTCATGCACTTGCCCCAGTAAACCATACTGGAATATTTGTGTGCATGTAAGTTGAATGGACAAGCCCTTAATTTACGTTCCATGTGGAGACTGAGATGACTACCCTGATACTTGAGGATTTACAGCTTTACCAGAACTATGCAGGAATGATACCACTGTAATACCATGGAATTATTGCCCTTCTATTGTGCCAAAAAATCAGCAAATAAAAAAGCCATGTTGTTAGCACTGCATCATTTTCTAGTACCGTGGTGGTAAAAACTGACTGCTATTATGTATTAGTCCTGCCGCTGCTTTTACGTTTGGTAAGGGTATTGCCTTGGTTTTGGAGCTATTACAGTCTATGGGAATCAATTATATGTACTTGAACTAAGAAGGATTTACTTGGTAACTGTAATGGCTCTGAAAGAGCCATTATGATCTGTCATGTCAAAAAGGCACACGTGCCTACAGTAGATACAACCAGAGCTGTGCAAAAAGTTTCATACATCAAGCAAGCATTTTCTGCTAGCTTCCCTGACAAAACAAAACAAGCGGTTGCTTTGCTGCTGAAGTACTCCACTTTCACAACTTTTCATAATAAATGAATAGGAATTCCTGCCATTCCTCTGCCTTGTGCTTTGCTAAAGGAAAGCCTGTGTGTTGCGTGAGATGGAATCAGGGGAGACGTTACTGAAGAGGAAAGCTCAATGAATCACAATTTTGGGGGACAGATGAAACCAGTTAAAAGGAAAAAAAAGTGAAATAGATAGAAGGGAAGACCTTTTCAAGTAAAAGGGAGCAAATGTGAGCTCGCTATCATTATATACATCCATGAAAGGGATATGATAGCTCTTTGGTAAGAATGAGCAAATAGGTTACACTGACAACTTTAGTCATGATATAGATGCACGTACAGAACATCAGAACATCTTGGAGTCAGACTGAAGTATAGATGCGACCAATGGGAATACAGTTTCCTGTGCCTGTGCTGCAGGATAGATACAGTCCATAGCCTTAGTTTCCTCATCGTTCAGACTGGTGGACTTTACTGCAGAGCACTGCAGCTCCCTCTGTACGTGTCTACCTAGGTGTCCACTGAAAGGAGACAAGAACACTGAGGGATTGCACTTGCATTTTTATTTCTGACTTGGAATCAGGATGCAGTCAGGGAACTAAAACCATATGTCCCACCTCAGGAATATCTGCCCCGTAGGGCGGACATGGCCAACATGGGGTTTGGGATTCGATCATCCTGGAGTGAATGCCAAGAGCGTGGTGGGGTGCACCACGCAGCCCAGTGTGACTCAAGCCGGTGTTCGGCTTGCGCTCAAGACATTTACAGCAGCAAGTGAGATGCAAGAGCAGCAATTGTCAAGGAGATCAAGGAGAGCGAAGCCTTGTGATAGGAGCTTTTTATCATACAGTGCTTACTAAACTATTTCTAGCCACATCATTATTAGTTTCTGCCTGTAAAATTTCCTGCATGGGCAAATGAAGGCAAGATAGCTGCGTAACGATGTTTGGTTTGTAGGCCGGGAGGCAGTGGCAATAAGAGGGGAATGATTATCTGTAAAGATTTTTTAGTAATGACCCGCTTTAAAGACATGTTTAGATGATCAGGTCTTGCAAATTAATACAGGCAATACAATATTCTTGCAGTAAAGTGTGGACATCGTTAGTGTATTTTCTTCTAAATAAAACAAAAAAACGTTAAAAATGCGTCTATAATTCATGATGCCCACTGATGTATTACTACTGTTTTCTAATGCAGAATATCATTATGTAGTTTTATTGTTGGTTTTACGTATCTTCTTTTTTTTTACATATGTACATTGCTTTAAATAATTGTGCCAAAGTTGATTGCAGCACTTTCCCCAAAATACTATTTGTCAGGTACAAGGTGTAGAATGGTCTATGGCAGTATAGCTGTGTGGCTTGGAAGTTACTTCTTTGTTTATTCGTCTAATTTTGGTAACGGAGGAATGCTGTTTAGAATACGGGAAAAACCTTTCGATCCCAAACGAGCATGTCCAAAAAAAGAAACAGAGATTTTACTTTTAGCTCATCTTCAGATTCCCAAGGGACAATAAGGGAGATTCATTAGGCCATTTGTTACTGTCATCTGCCGTGATTCAAAATGAAATACTAAATGTTTCATGGACGCAGAAAAAGAGCAGTATTTGTCTTTGTGTTGGCTATGCAAAGACTGTATGGCTTTCAGCCTCCATACAAGAGGTCTGATGGATGAAAGGGGGAAGGGTGGTGCCATCTGAATGATGATGGGCTAATATCATCATCCTCTTGTCAGCTGTAATAGGCTTTTCCTCACAGAAATAATTCATAAAACCGCTACATTATATTCTATCCCTGACAGGCCCTATCTATCCTGCAACCCAGCAGGCTCACAACTAATAAGAAAATATGTGGTTCAGGAACCCTGAAAAATTAAACAGGTAGTTTATGAACAATTTGTTTCATGGGGATGTTTATTATGTTTATTAAATATTGAGCCTTTAATGTTTTCCCAGTACAGATGATATCATAAAAATGCTGACTTAAGCCTCAGTTGTATTCTTAGAAAGTGGCATTTTATAGCTCTTGTAGAACCCAGTAAATAACTAAATTGCGATGGTTTATATTTGTACACGCAACAGAATTGATAGGAAGCAAGTATATTTTTATTGTGCATATGCAGTGTATTTAACATATTCATAATAGACACATGCAAACTACCAAAATATTGATCATGTTCTTTGGTTTAAGGAAGACCGGTATTTCAGAGCCTTGAGTAGGGAAGGTCAGGTGTTTGTTTTATTGCTTGTACTAAAAGAGAAACACTGTGCTTTGTGTTCGGAGTGTCAAGGCAAAAACACTGTAGCCTCTAATGATAAACTTAACCAAGAATACTGGTTTCCAAATGTAATTTTTACAAAAATTCTTTAGACAGGTCCTTATTATAGGAAAACTGGGATAAAATTGCTCATGGTAAAGTGAATATGCTACTATGCCTTTCCATGAAACAAGTGAGGGGTGCCAGAGCTTGAGCTCCTTACACAAGGCAAATTTACCTTCCCGTTGCTGGACAGATTGCAGTATTGGGTTCCAGAGAAGACATGGAGTGCAGAAAGGAAGCATATACACAACCACACTCTTTCCATGTCCATACCTTTTTATTCCAGCTTCTTCCTTCAGAGTTTATTGACTAATTGATAATTCTGTGGCAGGGTATGAAAACCAGCAAGCAGATACTTCCATTCTTAATGAATTTGTAATAATAAATACTGCTTATGATATTAAAATGCTGTATTCCACAGACATATTACAAAGAGTGTGTGCATGACATGATTTAAAAAAAAATTTTACAGATCTTTCATTAAGTCTTTCAGGAATCATGAGCTGTTCTTGTATCCTTCTATTCCTGGTAGAACAATTGACTGTAATAAAGAGTAAGATCACTGAACACACCAATAGAAACTCTCTAGAATCAGCATGAATTCTACAACAGGAAATTTTTCCTCCCTAACACGCTGGAGTCCTGTGAATGTTTCAGTAAGCCCATGGATTAAGAGGATACAGAGGACATAACGTATTTGGACTTTCAAAAAGCCTTTGACAGGGCTAGTAAAGAAGCCTGGTTACCACAGGTGTTGAGAAAATATCCTTTATGGACTGCAAACGGGTTAAAGAATTGGAAGCAAAGGGTAGGGCGCTTTGGTTGTTTTACAGGATAGATAGTTTGTTTTCAACAACAAGGTCCCTGAGGGACAGACACCGACACTGATTTTATTAAACATTTTCATCAATAACGTGAAGAAGAGAGCGTGCAGAGAAATCTCCAAGTCTGAGGATGATATCAAGCTATTCTGCGTGGTCAAATGTAATTGCCAACTGTCTGAAGGAACTTCAGAGCTAAGAAGAAAGGTGGCAAAACTGGGCAGAGAAGGAAGATGGCAAATGATCTTCAGTACAGCTAAATTTAAGGTAATATATCAAGGAAGAATAATCTGAGCCATGGCCCCTGATGCTGAACTCAGAATGTCCGTCCAGAACTCAGGAAAGACATCCTGGAGTTGTCCCTGGCAAGTCAGTGTGCAGTAGCAGTCAAATAACCCAAAATGCAGGACACCATCAGAAAAGGTTTTTAGAATAAAATGGAAGATAGAATTTTGCTGCTATATAAAAATGTGGGTGCGCCCACATTTTTAGTACTGTGTGCAGTTCTGGTCTTCATGTCTCAAGAGAGATGCCATGANTCAAATAACCCAAAATGCGGGACACCATCAGAAAAGGTTTTTAGAATAAAATGGAAGATAGAATTTTGCTGCTATATAAAAATGTGGGTGCGCCCACATTTTTAGTACTGTGTGCAGTTCTGGTCTTCATGTCTCAAGAGAGATGCCATGAAATTGGAGGAGGAACAGAGGAGGCAATTAAAATCATCAAGAAGATGGATCAAGTGCTTATGGTGAGGTTCAGAAGTCTGGGTTTGAAAAGACTGCTGAGGACAATTGTGGTCAAGATTTATTACCAAGTGTATAATCTGAAGGTGGAACTGTTCAAGTTCCATGCAATGTAAGTCAAGCATGACTCACTAAAACCCGTAAGGAGCCATCTAAAAAAAAATAGAAGTACTTCTTTGTGCTTTAGAGCACAGAGGTAACTTCAGAATCTTGCTGCCACAGAACGCTGTGGAGGACAGACAGTATAAACAGGTTCAGATAGGAATTAGAAAAGCCAAGAGGTCTACGAATGGCTCTTATGAAGACTGGGCAGGGGTATACACTTTAATATCCCTGATGGAGCCATTCTGGACACTGGAGGAGTATGAAGGGAATTGACGGTAGATAGTTGAGGGCTTTTTTGTTGTCCCTGGTAGTGTCTCCCACGCTACTGTCGGAGACAGAATACTGGTCTACGTTGACCATGGGTCTGAACCAGTAAGGCCTTTCTAATGTTCTTAATATGTCCTAACTTTGTTCCACGTCTAATTTTCGTCTCATTTACTCCAGTTTTACATTTCTGTAGTTTCAATGACTTCTGTGTTTTCTCTTCTGCTTGATATCAGTGTGTATGAAAGGTGGATCAGGCCTCCTCTCCTGTCTTTCATATACATACCATTTTAAAAGTTGTACTCATAGCCATACAGAGCACAAAACCTGAAAATCCAAATAAAGAAAAACATGTCAGAATAAAGAGACTAAAAGCTCTAACTCAATGGCTTAAGCCTGAAAAAAACAATGTACCTTTTTAAAAACCTTTGCAGTTTCTTTCATTTTTCACTGAAAAATATTTGTTTGTTCTTTGCTTTTACAAAGGCTTGGCACACACACTACTTCTTTTGAACTTCAAGAGTAAACAATAAAAGCTGTTTCTGTGTGCTGTGTACCTCCTCCCCCCACCCCAACTCAGACATCTTTCATTTTTTCCCTAATGGAGCTGGAAAAAAATCTCTTCTTAAATGCAATCTTTATAATGAATTTTTCAAACAGAAAAAAAAAAGGAAAAAACCCACATTTATTATTAACCGTGAGCCACATGGCTACCTTGCTGTCTCTGGATCACATAAAATCATTTCTATAACAACCCAGACCAGACACGATCCAGTTGTAGTAGTAGGCTCTCAGTCTGTACGTCCTCTTCCAAATAAAAATAATTTACCTTTGAGGGGCCAAGAGATTGATAAGGCACATTTGGCCCACTAATGCCAGTCTTCATTTCACAATTCACCCCATTTTTTACTGAAACTTCAACTACTGCTGAAAGTCAGTAACACCTCTATGGGTCCTTCTCCGATGGCAAGTCACTTTTCCGAAGCAACAGCTCCCTGCTGATTGAAGGTGGCTGTGTTTGGCAGTGGGGGCACCATGGCAGGGCACCGTATGTCTTACCTGCTCAGCTCTGTGCTGCAAACCATGACATCTGCTGTCCCTCTCTGTGGGATGCCCTATAGGCAGGCTGTGTGCTGAGCCCCCATGGTGTCAGTGGTGGTTCCACAGCTAAAGTTAAGCCCAACCCTAGGGCACAGACCGCAGGGGCGTGTGCTGCTCTTCAGCTTTATGCGCAGAAACGTGCTCCCTGTAGTATGTCACACATGTTGCGTGTTGCGTGATCTGATGTGCTCTGACATGCTCAGAGGCTTCTGTTGTGCTGTGTCATCAATTTAAAGAAATACAACTTTCACTGGCAGGCAGTTGGAAGCATTTAATTACCCATGGATGGCATGTACAGCTGTTGCTTATGTATGAAGACAGAAGAGAAATTAGCTTTAATTGGTTTAGCATAATGAAGAAAGTGGCATTTATTCTATTACAGCTTTTGTAAACTGAGCCACTTGATTTTAATTTTTATCATTTTTTGGAGATAGTTGGGCAAAATTCTCTTGACAGATGAAAAAATCCCAGAGGAAAAAATCCTGAAGATGTTCAATTGCCTTGTTAGAAATTTGCAAGATCAGAGGAAGAACGGATATATTACACTAACGAATGATTAAATTAAATATTTTGTTATAGATGATGATTGCTGCAATTTGGGCTAACTCCCAAATATGCATCATAAAGTAACCGTATATTTTTTTTAAGAAATTCAAAGTCCAGATTTCCATGGGAAAAACCGGCGTAAATTATTAAATCACTGTGAATAGACACTTGTGTTGTCGATTACATTAAAGCCACTGACACAAAGTGATAGTGAAGAGAAAAACCATTATATCTGCATGTGAAATGTAAACATATTCTATAAGTACAAATCAAATTCTATTGCAACATATCTACAAAGGATTGATATTAAACAGCTCACGTTTGACTGGATTCTGCCTCCAAATTTCCTGAAGTACCTGTGAGGTTAAATACACCTATTTCCTTATCTCAGGCCAGCATAATAAAGAGAAAAAATGAGTTTCATGTGTTCCTAACATTTAGCTCATTAATGTTTTTGAAAATACTCCTTGTTAAGGGGTGCTGTCCACATACAAAGTATTAGTATGGTGGTGTAGCCATTAAGCGTTATAAATAAACATCTTTCTACATTACTGTCAATTTAATGTTCACTTTCTAATTATTTAATGTGAATAAATGCAATATAATCTGCATTCATGCAGCGCTTTTTTTGAAGGCATGTTCTGTAGCACTGTACAAATTACTGCAAACTAATGTTTGTGATGTAATGCTAAGTTTATTATTCACATTCACAATTAAAGGAAAAAAAAGTCTAGGTGCATAGTGTGTAGCTGCATGCCGTTCTGCATGCGGGGAGACTGATGATAAAACACTGGGGGAAAAATAGTTTCAAATTATTCTGAATACAAACATTTCCCAATTGATTAAAGAGACCAGTTGTATTTTACCTTCATATTACACCCTGTTTCAGAAAGCCAAATATTTAGAATTTTTTTTTTTAAGAACAGAATCTTATAAATTATTATAATCAGAGCTCAAGGAACTGTGAGGTTGAATGTAGCAATCTACAAATGTTTAAAAGAAACATAAAAAAAAGCTAGAGTGCCAATGAGTGTTTCAAAATCAGGCAGCTCAGCTGCGAGAACCTTCCAATTTAGTCTTCCACAAAAGAGAACGGCATATTTTGTTAAATAACAGCCACAAACAATTTAATTATTACTATTTGGGAAGGAAGAAAGGAAGGAGGGAAGGAAGGAAGGGAGTGAGGGAGGAAGGAAGGAAGGAAGGAAGGAAGGAAGGAAGGAAGGGAGGAAGGAAGGGAGGAAGGAAGCTGTTGCAGGTTTGGGGTTTTTTTTAATTAAGGTTTATTTAAAATTTTCTACCTCGTGTTTTTCATAGAGAAGGCCAAACCCATCCCTCTGAATTCAGGGGGGAAAAAAATCAAATACAGATACAAAGTTCAGGATTTCCTCTCTCTTAAAAACAACTCTGGAATAGAAACCCCAAACTTCTGCAAACGACCAGAACCAGACTGTTCTTTTGACCATGGCTAAAATTGTTCATGTAGTTCACTCCACTGCCCGGCGAGACAGAGAAATGTCAGCTGCTGCGGGTACCAGTATAGAAGTCAAAGGGGTGTAAAGTGTAGAACAAATATTTCAGAGCAGAAAACAGTTTCAGGCAGGTGCTGCAAATGATTTACTGAATTAGAAAAAAAGGAAAATCTTAATAAAAGCCTAAGTTCTGCACGCACAAGTATTTGATCAGTTGATTGTGGCAGCTTTTTTGAAATTATTCGTATAGAGAGACAAGTATACTCTGTAAAGTAAAAATGGCCTCTGGATGATAAACAGTACATTGTAGAGAAAGTTTGTGTAACCACAATTAATGTAGGATTGCTTACCGAAACCATAAACCGATGACAGATATTTTCATTGCAAGCGTTTCTGTATATCAGAGTGTTGTGGAAAAAACATACCGTCTAATGCGCCTAATTTGCTTTATTTACCTTTTAAAAAAAAATCTCAGATGCACTTAGTAAAAGCAGCGTGTACCTGTCTGTCAGCAGAGCAGCCCTTAGCGTTTATTCACCTCCTATTCTGCACAACACATGACTGGAGCAGCTGGCAGACACATTCAGGGAAACAACTGGTCCCTGTCAACACCACCCAACCTTCTGAGGCCAAGCAGGCACTTAGAAAGTCACAAATAAAGACCAGTGTTTTGTTTTGCCAATAGCCTGGTGTGTTTTCCCCTCCTCTTTTGTTCGGAATGTGTAACACCATTAAAGGGACCTGATTAGAACAAAGGAACAGGGATCACTGTAACGATTATGATAGAAATGAAAATGCATAATAAAAAACAAACCCCAAAATCAGGAAAATAATGCCAGGTGAAGATGAATACACATCCGCTGGGAACAATTACATAGCAGATGCATCCAAAAATTCATTATCAACGTATAATTTGACATGTTCCTAGTAATGTTATTCATTGCATTTACAAATAATTCATCACAGGTGTTGTGAAGTAAAATGGCATACAAGATCTTTATGTTATTCACTGGGACAGGAGGAAATGTCCACTTTGTAAACACACATTGCATCCAATTTTATAAAACCGTTTTGCCTTTTGTTGTGTAAATTCTCCTGACACGCCGGATAAATCAGATATAGGGAAACTGCTTTCTTTCCAAAGCATATGTATTCTCACTAAAGGAGGGGTAAGTATTCTATTATTTTACTTCCCTTTTCTATTTTTCTTCTTTTTCTCAAAAACAGAGCACCTGATTTTGCAAGCTCTTGTTTACGTTGTTAGTTTCACTGATTTCAGTTACTTCTGGTGTTCTTCTAATGTGGCAGATCTTGTTCCTTCGAGCTCGTTTTTAATAATCAGATCCTCTGTCAGGGGCGAGTCCTGTTCATTCAAGTATAGCACCGTTATTTTAAATAGAAACATATATGCATGAGTGAACGGAGCAGGGATTGATGCAGGATATTTTTTGTACAATCCAGCTCAAGGCAAATCTCTTGTTTAAACTTTTTGTTTATTGCTTCAGGGTTAAATCTGCAACGAAGTTATGGGGAATTTTACTTGTGTAAGTAGTACAAAATCCAGTCATCTGTAGAAACTAACAAAAGGCAACTCTTCGTTCCAGGTCAGATTTCATGAATAACGACAAAACAAATACACCTACATTTCTCAAACCAGGATGCTTGTGTAGTCTGAAATTCATCAAACAGATTCACTGTCTTCATTATAAAGCTTTATTGCAATAGTATAGCAATAATTGATTAGACTTGATACTTGCAAGGGGCTCAGCAGCACTGTGTTTCTAATGCTAGTATGCTGTGTCAAATAGAGCCTTCAAGCACATGTATAAAGACGAACGCACCTTTGAAAAATAATTAATAATTTGTCCTAGCTTGGGTTTAATGCAGTCCAATCATTTTTTTTCTCCAGGAATTTCAGATCGCTGGTGTAAACACAGTTGAAGTTTTTTTAGGTAATGTTTGAGTTTGAGACTGGTTGCTTCATATTGAGCCAATTATTGCTCCTCGTTAGGACGTCTCCTCACGACGTTCGACCGCTACACCAGATGCAGGGCATTGCCGTACGGCGATGCAGTAGCACTGCACGGTTTTGCATCCAACGTGATCATAGCCCACCTGGATCCACTGTGGCGCACACAGCATACGCCAGCTGAAGAAGACGACTCTCAGTACTTTTCTTAGCATGGCGAACTGTGGTTGGTAAGAGCTATTCATTAGGCCAGAGACAACCTGAAAGCAAACGAGACTAACTCACGGGTTGGAAGCTTCCGCTGAGAAAACCAGTCAAACTAATTAGCAAAAGAACTGAATTCCAGTCTCCCCACTGCCAGGTGAGCGTTGTAATCACGACACTAAAGAATGACATTCTTCAGTATCGCAGGAAAAATGAAGGAGATTTGGCTGGACAGAAATCCCCGCCTCCTTTCTGAAGAATGTATGGTTTGAGGCATAAGGCACCTGTCTCAGGGATGCGGCACTGAAAGCAATTGTCTGGTGTGGATGATTGCACAAACTATCAAACTATTGTTTTGGTAGAAGTGAGATGCCATCATTGACGTTTCTGCAGATGAGTGTGTTTTGATTGTGGGGAATAATTTCCCTTCACCTGCCACCCTCACTGTGTGGAAGAAAGGGGTTACAAATCTGCCTTGAGGTACATAGTCCAAACTAAGACTCTTCGGTGGGAGAACATACATACTTCATTGTAAGGCACCGAAATATGGATTGTAAAAGGGCTTATTTTCAGACAGAAAACCCTCTGTGATGAGGGATATGTATTGGCATACAACAGGCCAGAAAGCACAAGCGTCTGTTTCAGGCTTGTGGACTCCACTAATAAGTAGCTGTACAATGTTGTTGCAGCCTGGCAGTATGTTCTTCAGGTAAGAACTTGAAAAAAATTGATGAAAGAGCAGGTGAAGGTTGAAAATTGCCTTCAGAATGTCTCCTCTGTTCCTTGGGACTGCTGGTCACCAGTCTACAGTCCTCAACTAAATAACATTCAACCGCTGAAGCTACTAACCCTACCTCCTCTTAGTTAGTCAGGGTACGACATCACCTCCCTGTGGTCGCGTCAGCACTTTTCTACAGCTGAATATAGGAGACAATGACTTGAAATTAGCAATGCTGGCTTTCCATCCAGCCTGATGACTTTATCAACTGTAAAGATGTTGAGAAAACAGAGCGGTGCTACTATACGATCCTTCATTTTTTTAAAGGAGGAACGGTTGCTAACTTCAAACACCTTCTTTAAGTCTTAGTTTTAAAAGAGATCAATCAGACAATGGGAACACGTTAATATAAATGATTTTATGGGCAAAATACTATTAATTAATACATTGATGCTGCAAGGATGGACCAAGCAGCAGTAAAACAAGATATAAAAAAAAGATGTTGTCATTAACCAAAAGCTTGTAAATAATACAATGCAGCAAAGCAGGAAAATGAAACTTTGGTCATGAGAGCTCCGACGGGTTTCCCTCTTCTGTAGGATATTCTTCTCTAATGTAGCAAACTATTCTGCAACTGGAGTGTGTAAGCAGCCAGCAGTTTTACCTGCTGAAGTCAGTCAGGGTCCACAAACATACTGTCTGACTGCAGGACCAAGACCCAGTTTTGAGATATTAAATCATGAAGGACATTTGTGGAAGTTTCCAAGGACATTTATGTAAGTCTCCCTCTCTTCTGAAACCTGTCATGAAACAAAGCGAGTGCCCCGTCGCTTATAGGACCTGTACAGTATCATTCCATCTTGTCTATTTATAGGGGAAACAAACAACAGCCTGTGCTAGGATATAATGTAAGATAGCTACAGCCTAATTTAAGGAAACAAAAATGGAAAAAGGAAAGAGGTGGGGAGGGCAGGGCGAGGTAGGGAAGTTAAAAAAAGAGAAAAGAAGCAGCTGGACCAGATTTCTCTTTGTGAACATACTTGCATTCACAGCCCTCCTTTGCGTTACTTGTCTATTTCCTCTTTGTTTTATGTATGCAATGATTTTTTTATATGAAGATATGCAGAGTGACAATGCACCGAAGTTTCAGGATAGCCAAGGTATTTGCTATTCACCATCTAGTATAGGTAATTGTTTTGCTTGTTTGCTACAGATGTTTTAGTCAATGAAATAAATGGAAATGTTTTAATGAGGGAAATGATGAAGATTTTCTGAAATCTTTTTTTGCAATTTTTTTGTGAATGCTTGCAAATATGGACATTTACAGAAGTCAAGTTTGGTGCAAGAACATTAAAAAGGGTGAAACATGCTGGACAATGATTCTGTAAGGAATAGTTTGGCCAATTACAGTGGTATGTCAAAGAACTCCATTAGGGGTCACGCAATAATTCTTTTATTCCATATCTTGTGCTCTATCATAACGTAGCTCAGCAAATTATGCACATTTCCATTTTGTATACTTGTCTGGAAGCAGAAGAAAACATTCATTACAATTCTTATCTTGCTTTCAGTATTTTTCTTTGGTATATTTCAATAAATAAATTAATGAAATGCAGGGACAAATGGGGAATAAACTAACATTATGGTTTCATTATAGGCATTGCAATTATTACAAAACTCTTTTTTCCTCTAACTCATCATCTATAACAAAGCTATCATTACATTTGCATGTTTTATACTGTAACTACTTGAGGGCAATATGTCAGTAAGCATCAGTTTCTAAGTGACTAGAGTTAAAATAATTCTCAATAAATCTTCCATTGAATCTTTTAACAGCAGAGCTAATAATGCTGTATAAAGTGTCATCTTTTATACTTTTTGAAAACCTAATGAACTCACAATTAAAGACTTGGTGAACTTACAATACCACTTGGAATAAATAAATGCAGCCAAAGGACAGTAGCGTTTATGCTTACAGTTTCCTAAATAATATAAATAAAGAAGAAGGTAAAAATAAAGTGACTGTTTATACAAACAACTGAAGTTTATGAAGACAATTGAATTGGTTTATGTTTTTGTCATTCTTGCATGGAAAAGAGTTCATTTTCCAGGTATGAAATGTTACAATAAAAAGAGAATGAAGGAAATTAAACAAAATTAAAGGACTTCCTATTTACACACCCTCTTCCCACCCTCATTTGCCTGAATTATATCTGACTTCAGTCCCACATAAACATCCTGTCAGCACTTCCCCCACAGGTAGAGTGACCTCCTCCTGAAAGCGAAGAATGATGCCATCTACATGTGCTGTACCACTTGGCTTAAGTCCTTTTAATTTTACAATTGTGGACAGTAACATAATCTGTCAGTTCTTATTCCAGAAGTCTTCTTTTTTTTTTTGTCCTTGTACAATAGCACAAAACTTGTCTGCACACTCCTCGATGTTTATAAGCACTTCCTCAAAATTATTTGCTTGTACTCTTATTTAAAATTGCATAACAGGGTAGGTAAACCATTCTTGGCAATCATTTCTGGATTACAATTGCAAGCATTTTTATTGGGTCAGATATCTACAGCAAAACAAATATTGTCTGCACATAAATGGTAAAGAAGTCAGCACTCTATTTTAGACTTCATGATACAAAATAACCACAGATACATTGGAATCTATTTCTACCAGGCTAGTCTTAACAGAGCTTTTTGAGGTGTTACGTCATGCAATACTGCTAATAGATCTCATCTGTGACTTTCCTGTTGTTTTGCCGGGTAAGATCTCCTAATTCAGTTTTACATTGTTTCTCCTGAGGTAGATGATTTGACCAAATGAGTTTCTTGGGACACATTTCTGTATCCTGGTAGTTGTGGTCACTAGAATAGTTAGTGCCAGTCCAACATAAGTAATACAGTTAAAGAGTTCCCTCTCTCTCTTCAAAAGGACATATCTAGACCTTTTGAATTTCTTTTTCAATAATAGAAAATTTATTGTCATTATTAAAAATACAGAAACTGCCTATGCCAATGGATATGTGTAAATACTAAGCATCTGACTGAGCTGTGGGAGTACAAAAAGCAGTTCTCTTGTTCTTTTTGTCATCCCTTTGTTCTTCCTCCACCTGAACTGTTTCAAAAGTAGAAAGAAGTCCAAATAACGATTTTCAATATAAACAAAAGGCCCGAATTTTTCTTCTTCGGTCTCATCTTTATCTATTTGGTATCATGTCTGGTGCACTGTTGCCTCCATTCATGGCTTTTCTTTTGTTAGCAGCCTTGTGAATATCTAGTATTCTCATATAAAGTTGTTTAACAATAAAGGCCTTGAGCATGGAAGCCCGTAGAGGAATGAATATGATCTGATATAAAAGGTAAAGGTGATTGGGAGGGACCTGTAAGAGGAAAGAGGTTGGTGGCTATTAGGATGGTGGCTGTTAAGGTTAACTGGGCAGAAGGCAATTGCAGGCGGAACTTCCTTGTGAGGTCTAATGAAGAACCGAAGTGTGGGAATGGCATATCCTAAAGGGATTAAGACAAATGAAATCCTAACTAAGGACCATGTGCAAGCAAAACGTCTTTACGGCCAGTAACATTACATTTTGAAAGTTGATGGTGACTTTTCTGAATTTAACTCATTATTTGGAGCGTAAGTTTGTAGTAACTCAAAACTGCGTATGACATTTTATAACACTGAAAATGCCCTAAACACATCATTGACTGGGTTTTGTCTTTTTCTTATGGAGGATACTGATATTGAAATGGTCCATAAAAATGGCATATTAGCATAGATTGTTTGAAAACATCTTGTAAAAAAAGTTATGAAATAAAGCACACAATACCTCCTTTTATTTTCTCTTTTTTCAACCCTCATTGCCATTACAAGCAAGAAAGTACAGTTTTCATGTCAATGAAAGGACATGACATTGTCCCCAGCTAGCAGTAAACTTCCTTTATGGTCATTAATCTCTATGTGAGATCTCCATAATGTCTGTTATCTGGAGAATTATCTAGGACATCGGGAAATTTCTTCTTGAGCTCAGTAGAGTTTCTAACAAAGGCTGTAGGAGTTTACACTTGTGCTCTAATCTAACACATCCTTATGCTGAAAAATTAAATAATGAGAGTGGTCTCAGGAACCAGAATTTCTCCTAATCTACTTCTCTACTTAGAGAACTTTACAGTTACTATACGTGATTGCAACGGTATAGAGAGCGTATAGCACCAGGAATAATCTCTTCCCAAATGCCGTTGCTCGCTGTGATCATACCCTAAGAAAAGAGCATTTCTTGTACCACCTGTGACCTGATAGAATGGTACTGAAGTATTATGTACATCGAAGTTACACCAGTTAAACAGGGAGTTCTATGGGTGAGATAAGTTGAGCCACAAGTTCAATTTGATAAGTATAGAAACTCTTTATTTACTTTTCACAACGACCGTTCCAAGATGATACTCTGTTTCTCAGAATGTTTACGGGTGCATCAATACCTGCACACATGTGCTTTACCACACATAACTTTTCAAATTCTCGTCTTCCTCATGAATATTTCAACCGTGCAGACAGAAGGAAAAAAATACCATATTATTCAAGTAACCAGTAACATCAAGTGAATAACAATAGGCAGAAATAATCAAAACTATAGTCATAGTAGGCAATTCATGACAAACCACAAGGCTTAAATTGTTTGCATGAAAGAGAAAAACAACTTGGAATGAAAATAACTTCGAGAACACAAAATCCCTATTTATATAAAACGCATGAACTGAAACGGGGCTAATTTTAAAAAAAAAACAGAGCTGCTGCAAGTAGTTTACATAGACGAAGTAGTTCACCGGGCTCTAATAACAATGCAAACAACTTTCAGTATCCAGAGCTTTAACAGTATTCAGAGAAGATCAGGTATATCTTCGCCATTGATATCTGTCTAGTAAAAAAGAAGAGCTATTCCTAAAATACACATAAAACCAGAATGAAATCATTTGTAAGCAAAGCAGCTCAAAAGGCAGCAAATAATATCTCAATCTTCCTATATTCTTTTTTAGTCACTGCACCATAGCATGAGTAATTTTGAAACTGCAGCATTCCATTTATTGTACAATTATGTTATATTATTTTCCTGTTGCCACAAAGCTTCCATGAAAACATGCTCCATATATGCCTAAGCAGTTTACCTTGTATGAATATTTGCATTAAATAAATGAAAATTCACCTCTTTCTAAAGATATCATGCCGAGACACAAGTGTTTCCTGCTATTAGGAATGTGATTGTACAGATCTAAAAATTGTAAATGAATTTGTAGATGGTTGGTTCCATTTAAATAAAATAGACTGAGCATAGATCTTTATGAAAATGTGTTTACTTAACCAGAAAACATAAATATTTCTGTTAAATATGCTTTCAAGTTTAACTCCAAATTCCTGATTTCTTGTGGAGGTATGATTTTATGAAGGTATATTTAAAAACAGTGTTCCAATGGCAGGCTGTATGCTCTTTCTGCAGCATTTTAGAGTACAGCAAAAGCTTCAGAAGTCTAGTGGACAGTTTAGATAAATCCACGGTATAGCATCTAGGGCAGAGTTTTATCTATTTATTTCCCCAGTACCAAGGTACCTAAATCATTGGTTTGCTTATAATGGGGAGCTTAGAGCTTACATTGTAATTATGCCTACTATTGTGAATTGAAAAAAATCAAGCTGACTGTGTATTACTTCTATTAAATGCAAAGTACATACTATTTCACTTTATTTTTATTTAAAATTGCATTAGTTTTCTGAATGGTTAATGAAGGGAAAAAAAAAGCAAACGACAGCGTGTGTGTGTGTGTATGTGCAATACGCAATGCCTAGGGTTTTGAAAATGGAATTAAACACCAATAGGGAAAAAAACACATGAGGAGAAATGAGGCTTCAGAACAAATGTATTTTTGTGATACTGTCTGTAATTCATGCTAGATAATCATGAACCCAGCAGTTAATGACCTCTACTCTGATACATTAAGTCCAACCAAAGATAATGGTGTCCTGCGTAAATTAACAAACCCAGTGGTAAACTTGCTTCTAGTTCAGCGGGAGACAGTGTGCAAATTAGCATCGGTTCTTAATAAGATCAGTGTCCTGCAATCTACAGTTCCGTAGTGTTCATAATGCTGTTTCTTTCCAGGTGAAAATTTTTTCTCTAGAGGACACTTGCACAATACATTCTTCTGACAGAGAATCATCCTCACCCTGATCAGCTCCCTCCTTTAAAACTTTCCCTATTTCTTACACTTTCACGCTGGGAGTGCTGCTGTGAGTTGTTGGGAATGATTATTCATTTGTAAGCTTCTTTAATAACATTTCCTTTAGATGTTGAAGTACCCAACAGAGCAAACCAGGATTTGATTTTATAATTATAACTATTCAGCAAAGGTAATGGTCACTCTATTGGCAATCTTTGCCTAATTTGTTCATCACAGTATATTATCTTTTGAAAATTTCAAATAAACGATTATCTGTTGTATTATTCAAAGGTAAACTATTGTCAAGGACCTAATTTGGGGAACTACACCGTGTGTTGTTGCCCTGTGTGGTTAGAGTCCGACTCTACCCGTCCAGTTCTGAAACCAGATTGCTCGACAGCTGCCCCCAGGCATCCCACACCGTTTGGGAACCGGCCCCCCCATACGAGGCCCGCCGCACCACCGATCGGAGTATGCACAAAGCTACATTCAGGAGATATTTGACCTTATCTGGTAAAGAGCAATGTTATATTGGAGATTCAGCAATGCCATCCACATGTTTTAATATAATTTGTTGGAGCTTCCCTTTCTAGGCTATAAAATCACAATTAATTATTTGAAAGCCAGATATTTGGATTTTCTTTAATACTTTCTAAAACTGTAAGTAGGATTACAGTGAGGACCTACGGACTGAAATTCACTAGGTTATTTGAATAATTTTTTCTATCGCTTCTTAAAAACATGATTCGTAGGCAATCTTTCCACTGTTCAGCTATCTCTGTAGATGATCAGACCATATGTGCCAAATAAATAACTTACGTATGTTGTCCAACAGTAGATGAACACTTTTTTTATGAACAAAATTTTTACAATATTAGACGAGGTCCAATGAGGACATTTCAGCTATAATTTATGGCCCGTGTAAAGTGATGCATGATTATGAAGCTGGGGGGAAGGGGAATGTTCCAGCACATACCTGATAGAGGGACGAGAATGTGGTATATTCTTCATACACTTCTAATGGGAGTTTTGTAAGAAAAAGTTTAATACACAGCTCTTGTCTGAACAAACCTCTCACTGTAAAATGTTTACCTTTAATGACACGTACTATTATTTCATGATTATTTTAAAATACACTTAAAGAGTTTTACATGTTAACCAGCTACTAAGGATGCCTTAATAGAGAACTAATTTTTGTTAGAGGTGTCTCGACAATTTGAATTTTATATGCATGCATTATGTTTTCTTAAAATGGGGAAATTATGCATCTGAAGGAATCTGTCTAGAATAATGGGGTTCTATAGAGGTTACTTTAATCACGTTCAGCAGCAGTTATAGCTGTTTTACATCTTATTTGCAACAAAAGGGAACTCTAATTATCTTCAAAAAGAGCATAAAATGGTGTGCTTTGCTGCTGATGTAATGTTGATTCGTGAATGCCGCTGATAGGAACTGACAACTAAATACATGTCACACTTTTAAGAAATCAGTGGTGGTGACAGGATAACCCTCTTTTGTGACCTGGGGACCGGGAGATGGGGTATATATTTGCTTGCTAAGTAGAAACAATTTACAGTTTTCGCTTTAAAATAAAAATAAAAATGCTGTTATAGATGGGCTATCGATTATTTTTAACAGTGCACCACTTCCGTTATGACTTAGAAGCTGCCTTCTGCAAATTAGATCTAGTGCTTACAATTCTTAATAAAACATAAGACTTTTTTGCATCTTAGTCTCATTTTCTATAAATCAGACTCTTTGTATGTATTTATATAAAATATCTCTAATAGATGTGTATTCACTGCACTTGTAATAAGGGACAATAAAGCATTTCGACATCTCGCAGCATGGTTTCAAACGCCTGCATTTCAAGCTTACGTTTATAACTGCAAATGCGAAACACGCAGCCCACCAAACACTGCAAAACTCATCAACAGGGATTCGACCATATGTCAACACCCATGCCACCTGCGCATAGGAAACAATTGGCTTATACTCCACTTCAAATATGAAATTAATCAACAGAGATCTAAAAACATTAGACATAAATAATTATTTGCTATACAGCACAGTTTAAGATTCACAGTGGAAAGTTAGTACCTTACATCTCATGCCTGAATACTCTGTGTTTAACCTAGATGTTGAGATATCTGCCCCGTATGAAAGTTTAACTCATAGCCTTTGTTTATTTAAACTAAGCACGGTAATTAAAATGCTTATATAGGCTGAATGCAGCCATATTTTATGACTGTCAATTGCCATCAGCATTAATGGATTTTAGTACCTTAGTAGGCCTAATTCTGACTGTAAAGGGTTAAAATAGTCTGTATTTATTACTATATACCTCTTATATAGTACTCACTGAGTAATAAATATTTGTACAATATTTCTTTTAATAAATTTGTCAGCTCTGCACGCCAACGGTATTTGCATGTGTGACTGCGTATTAGTATCCAGTCAATCATTTGTGCACAGTTAAATACAGCCAAAGGTTCTCCTCAATGGAAAAAAAAAACAAAAGAAATATATAATCAACTTTTAGTTTTATTCTACCCAGACAGTCCATGGCTTAGAGGTGATTAAAGTCCAAAATATGTTTTATCAGATGTCTTTCTGATACTAGCCTCTCCTTCTGTGCACTCTCTCTGTCCCTTTGTTATAATCATTTACTCACATAACTAATGCCGAACAGCAATACGAGTACCACCACTTTGCCAGTGCTTTCCCTCATAGGTGTTGTCTGATAATTTATTTCACATCCAGTTTACAATAGTATCATGTTAATACCATATTTGATCCAAAAGCTCCTAGAAGTAGCTTCAGCAAACCACTGATTTTAGAGCACAAGTGGGCATACGTATGAGTAGACATCGGTTTGGAGAGAGGAGAAATGGTCTAAAAAGCTTCTCTGTCTAGGTTCCTAGAGATTTTAAGTAACATTTATATTGGATGTGATTTATTTACTCTGATGTGTTTTATTTACTTCGCATTTGAGCAATACTCTTGTACAGTCTTTAAATGGAGAAGAATGGTTCTCTCCTGCCAAATACCCGGGGAATGCCCTTTTTATTTTATGATTCATTTTTTTTCTACTGGCTACTCGGGTATATTTTGTTGTAATTGTCAGTACATTACTCAGATGGAAAGAAAATGCACTTTTATGAGTTACTGAATGGTACCTTCCGGTTTAAAAAGCAACAAATCAGGTACAAAAAATGCAAAGTTGGTTAGTTGTTTATTTCTTAATTTCCATGAAGAAGAAATTCCTTTATTTTCATCCCTGCAAATGTGGGACAGAAGCAGTTATTTTTTAATATTTAAGATGAAAAATCTTAGTTTGCCCTATGTATGTAGCACATATCCACACTGGTACTTTTCACCTCCACTTTTCCATTAGCAATAAAAAGCATATTCCACGTATGGCTGAGACTATGTAGGATGATTTCACATATATTACCATTTGAAGATAAGCTATCTTGTTCATGAAATTCAATATCCTAAATAAAGTGTTCTGTACTGCTTTAATTTGTTGTCTGGAGTGGCATGAATATCAGTTTCTGAAAGAATGTATGTCTTTAACGAAGAAGGGGCCTGAGATCCACGGTGAGATGACAGGATTCATCTACTGACATCCTTTTTGACATTTTTCAGCAATTTTTAAAGGGCTTCTCTGTGACCTATGGTGGTGCCATAGTATAGATCGCTTCTGATGTAGGTTTCTTTTAGTGTCACAAAATCATAGAATCCCAGCACGGCAGGGGCTGGCAGGGCCCTCTGGGGATCCCTCAGCCCACCCCCCCGCTAAAGCAGGTGCCCCCAGCGCAGGGGGCACAGGGACGCGTCCAGGCGGGGTTGAATCTCTCCAGAGAAGGAGACTCCACAGCCTCTCTGGGCAGCCTGTGCCGGGGCTCTGGCACCCTCACAGTAAAGAAGTTCTTCCTCATGTTATCATTTCTCTCATCATCTAAATAGCACTTCCAGGCTGGTGGGAGGTTCTGGTCAGCCTTGTCTAGAACCTACTATGTTGCTCTTTCCTCTTACTATTCTCCTCAGAAGGTTTCTTTACATGGAGTGAGAGTTCCTGGACTGCTAATGGCTCAACCTACCCCATTTTTGAGTTAGAACAATTTTTACGTGAAAAATAATAAATATACAAAAGCATACATAAAAAGAACGCGTGAGGAGTTATTTTTTTCTCAGAAACAAAAGGTTGCATTAATGACAACTCCAAGAGATCCTCTAGGTCTCGACATTCCTTGTCAGAAAACAGATACCTGAGGAAAACATAGCTGTTGGTATTCTTTGTTTAAAATAGTAAAAATAATAGTGTCGGGGATTTTGACTTGTGTTTCTTTTTCCAAATTCCCTCTGTCCGGATTGCATGCTAGTAAGGGAGAAACACAGAAAAGGAGCGGTATGATTATAAGCATTTGGCACTACANGAAAACAGATACCTGAGGAAAACGTAGCTGTTGGTATTCTTTGTTTAAAATAGTAAAAATAATAGTGTCGGGGATTTTGACTTGTGTTTCTTTTTCCAAATTCCCTCTGTCCGGATTGCATGCTAGTAAGGGAGAAACACAGAAAAGGAGCGGTATGATTATAAGCATTTGGCACTACATGATTTCTCATTTCCTCCACTCTGCTGAGCTCCTCAGCAAATCATTCAATTTTCTCAGCTCCCTCAGCCCCGCACAAGCCTGGTCCCTTCCTCCATCAGATTGGCCCCGCTTGGACCCCCACGTGCCCGGCACTCAGCCAGATGGACCACCAGGTCTCGTCTTAAGCTCTGCCCTCAGCTCACAGCTCTCTCAAATTTTCTCTCAAACTCCTGTTCCCAACATCCTGTCAGTTCTTGCCAGCGTACCAGCCTATTTTGCTCCTAGTAAACTCCTTTTTCTCCTTTTGTTTTATCAGCTCTTGTGGATTAGGTGTGAGCACTGCAGAATGATCCTTTTTATTTTCCAGCAAGTAGACATAGCAAGAAGCAAACACCCTGTCCCGCTGCCTGTGGAAGGTGGGGAAAGAAGCAGACAGACCTCATCACAATGTGCTTTTTTCAGTTCTCTTGTTCTTTCTTCTGAGAAGCATCAGGTTGCTAAGAGGAGAAGGGAAAGCCCTCCCCACAGCAGGCTTCAGTGCCTCCTTTCCTCAGGAACGGGGAGCTCGGGAGGCAGGCAATATGAAAGGCTTTCCCTGCGACAGAGCCAGAATTTTTCAGAGGCCTGGAGGTTCCCATGTCATCACGCAACCTCAGCCAAAAGCCCATTACTCATCACTAACTCATGGGAGCTGGCATTACTATGTGTTGCTTTGTTACAACGGTGGGTGGGAGCTCACAGCAGACACGTTGCTCTCCTGGCCCGGTACACACAAGCTGGCCCCTTGTGCAAGAAGTATCATTTTCAAATGTCATCTATGTATTAAGTGATGACTCAAGGGACTAACGAATCAAAGCTCAAAACAGAGACACTCGTCTGTCTAATAAACACGGAGTTAGATGGTAATGTATCTCATTTAACTACCAAGAATCCTCTGAACTTAGCAGCCAGTCTGATACCAGCTGCTTGATTACCCTACCTCATATCGAAATATTATATGCGATATCCTTAAACCCAGACCTTCCACAGGTAGCAGGGCCAAGAGTGGGAAGCTGCAACAAAGTCAGATTTCAGGTGTCAAGAGAGCTCTGAAGATCTGAAGAGAAACACAAAGGAAAATACTGTTCATCGACAGGTTGTTTCTTTTCTTATTACTTAAGAATCCAGGGCCCAAAATGTAAGACTATAGGGCCTGATCAAAGCCGGTGATTTCCATAGGAGTCTTGGCATTGACTTTGACAGGCTATGAATGAAACCCATCCCCAAGTAGAACATATGGGTCTCCGGCACAGCCTATTTCTATTCATATTTCACATTTTTTTATTTATTTCATACATTATTCACCGTTTGTGATGGCAGAAAGACAGTTTATAGTCTTGACACAAAGAAAACAAAGAAAGAAATACAGCATATGTGTTGTCATTATTATGAAAACTAAGGCATATGGGGCACAGTGCATTTCATTTTCATTATATTACAGGATTCTAATAAGCATCATTGATAGGTAAGTCACTTGTCCTTTGCACGAGTAAAGAAGAAAGAAATGAAAACTTTTCAGGTTGTTTTTGAAAATCTTGTATACTGTCTAGGCATTTTATGCACAAATTTAATTTCACTTCAACATCACAAGTACCTTTGATGACAAAGTCACGTATCTTTAGTCCCAAACACAAAAGTAAATAAGACATTTAGATAGTTTTCTTTTACTTTGAAGGCAGTTTTATATTGGAAAATGTGAATGCATAAATCAGGCATATTGAATTTTCTGATTCAGTCCAGCTCTGGGCTTAGTAAGGGCAATTATCTAATACCTGATAAAACACAACCATGTCTATCTAAAGGCCTGCAGAAACATGTGAAATCTTCAAGTAAATATAGATTAGGATGCAAAGGCAGGACTGAACCACCCCTCACAACCAAGGCTCTGGTCCCAGCCCTATGCAATGTGTACAGCTGTAGCCAAGCTCCCGTATTCATTTAATCTAAGTTATAACTCAGGGTCTTGGAAGACATGGGGGATGTTTAATTTTCACTCTATTTTTGTTTATCTGAATTTTAATGTAATGCAATTTGTCACATAATATCTATCAAAGTTTTAACTCAAAATTCCCAAATATTTCCCTCATACAATGCCTATATTTGCTCTCCACTTAGAACTGGTTTTTGTGTGGATTATAAATTAACGCCCGATTGCCAGGAGCAAAGAATAATTACGGAATCCACAGTAGCAGTATTTTAAACAAATAAATACAAACAGCTGGGAGAAGTCAACAAGAGCTTTAAGTGAGCAGTATAATAGCTCTTGAAAACCATGGGCATAATATTTTTCCGTTGAGATGTGGCAATGGTATTTCTGACAGCGCTCAGCCACTAGGAAATAGAACACTAAATGAAAATAATCTTTTGAGGTGACTTTTCTTTTGGCAGGAAGAAAATGAATGAGTATGATTTTTCTTGTGAGTCAGTGGTGAATGTTTCCACGTATGCCACTGCTGGGCTTCCTGTAGGTCATAAGAGATAGAAGTGGGAGGAAAGGATGGTTCTCTGGGAGAAGATCACAGAATTAAAAAAAATTATCCTCGATTCCATTTCATGGTTTCAGTGAACGGGGAGAATTCTATTTAAAACGTCAAGACACTTTCTCAGATTTTCACACTGAACGGCAATTCACCCCCCCACCAGAGCAATAAGGCCATATTTGTATACATTTTATTTTGCAGAAGAATGTTCATTTATCAGCTCTGTCCCTGAGTTCCATTACCGCACGTGCATGTGCTCTTTAACAGATTAAAAAAATAAGTCTTAAGAAAATGATTAGACAGAGCGCTCGTATGTACATAGCTTTCCACTGAGTAGTACATTTGTAGAGATCTGCTACAGCCATAACTATTTAAACAGTTTAGATCGCTGGCCATATGGATGTGTTATTTAGTCGTTAAAGTTTTTTAAAAGCTTAGGTTTTGCTGAGATGTCACATCATAGTTTAAAAGAACCTATCAGGAAACTCTTTCCAATCTGAGAAATTTCTTTTTGTATTTTTTTTGCTTTCCCTTTTCTAGGGTTATGTTTAATTTTAATCCTATGCAAAATAAGCTGTCTCCTGACCTCTTGGGATAGAAAACCAATTCTGCTAACAGGTGCCCATAGCCCTGATGACCACTTTGATGGTGCTCAAGTAGTGTGCACCACAAACAGTCTATATCCAATTTATTTCTCAACAACTGGACACAGATAGCCTCGCAAGGGAACAGCGGAGGTGGATGAGGTGATAGGTCTTGCTAAAGGAGGCAGTAGTGGTGGAAACGTCTCGTACCATTGTCAGAGCCCAGCCTGCTCTTGAGGCTCACCTTATGGCAGGCATTGTCCTCCCTGTCCTGGCCCAGGTCTCCTTCCTCCCACTGACTTCCTTCTGTGTCACTCCCTCCCTCCTGCTTGGGCACACAGGAGTTTGCACAGGGAAGGGCTATTTGCAATGGAAGGAAGATAGGCACAGACCGATGCATGAAGCATGTGGCCTTTCCCCTCCCCCCTCATTTCCAACAGCTCTCCAAAATCTTCCTGACCTTCCAAGACCTATTATCCATTCTCTCACCACTTGATTTTCCCCCCAAAACACTCTTGGTGGTTCTCAGTCCTCACTCCTAAGTACCTGGGAACATTTCTTTTGCTACAGCAATTCTGAATTTTCTGATTCCAAGAATGAGAATTATGCAAACCATTTTGTCCTCATCCTCAGAAGAAGCAAATTTCCACTGTCTCTTCTGAGGAACCATGAGCCTGCTCTTCTAATTAACAAAAAGTGAAGTTTTCAAAGTTTTTCTAAAAGAGAAAAAAGAGAAGCAAAGAATGTGACAATGAGATGAAACATGATGGTCAGAGGAATATGGGAAAGCAACACACAAGTTTCTGGAGTTAATCTCTTTCTAGTTGTGACTGAAAAACCTCATCTAAGGGTTTGACACTCTTACGATATAAAGTTCTGTGTGAACAGATACTATTTAGATAAGTGATGTGCTTCCAATAATCCTGGAAGGAAATTTCAATATACTGGAATTGGAGTATAGCTGTAGAGATTCCACCCAGCTTTCAAGTAAATGCTTTATTTTTCTTTGCTTTTTAAGAGCAACCGCTCTATGCTATATGCTCCTTCAACTATATTTCGAATATAACTTTTTATTAATGTCACTGTGATTACTTGCTTTCTTAACTCCATGTAAGGAATTGGACTTGTTTAATGTCCTTTCTCTCCAAGCCTGCTATGTCATCCTGAGTTCCAACTTTTTTAAAAAAATCTTAATCTGGCTAGTTGTCTGATAGTATTTGGCTTCTCCTAGATTAGGATGAGGTTTGTGTCTTTAAGGAAAGGAAGATATTTTACGAGTAACTCAATGCTGACTGCCAAAATGAAAAAACTTTTAATATTGCTGACTTAAGGACTATTACTACAGAGAAGATATATTTTGATCTACTCAGTAATGTGAAAATATTATATTTGCAGCAAAAAAAATTTGACCCAAACAAAACCAGAAATAAGAAGAAAATTCAATAACTCAAAAAACCAGGAACAAATCTTTAAAGTACATAGGTGTTTCTCTTATAGTCTGACCAATATCCAAGCAAAAATTTTCACTTTGAAATTCTGTACAGATGTTTATTTTTTGTTCAAGAGCTTTCATTAGCTAATAGAATCATAGAATCATAGAATCATAGAATGGTAGGGGTTGGAAGGGACCTCTAGAGATCATCTAGTCCAACCCCCCTGCTAAAGCAGGTTAGCCTAGAGCAGGTTGCACAGGAATGCATCCAGGCGGGTTTTGAATATCTCCAGAGAAGGAGACTCCACAACCTCTCTGGGCAGCCTGTTCCAGTGCTCTGTCACCCTCACAGTAAAGAAGTTCCTCCTCATGTTCAGGTGGAACTTCCTGTGTTCCAGTTTGTGCCCATTGCCCCTTGTCCTGTCGCTGGGCACCACTGAGAAGAGTCTGACCCCATCCTCTTGACACCCACCCTTTAGATATTTATAAGCATTGATCAGATCTCCTCTCAGCCTTCTCTTTTCCAGGCTGAACAGACCCAGCTCTCTCAGCCTTTCCTCATACGAGAGATGCTCCACTCCCCTAATCAACTTTGTGGCCCTCCGCTGGACTCTCTCCAGTAGTTCCCTGTCTCTCTTGTACTGGGGAGCCCAGAACTGCACACAGTACTCCAGATGCGGCCTCACCAGGGCAGAGTACAGGGGCAGGATCACCTCCCTCAACCTGCTGGCCACACTCTTCTTAATAGTATAAAGGAAGTTTTAAATATTGTCACATCCACAACTGGATTCTTAGTTTTATTTTCTTTTAATGGCATTTCACATGACTGAGAATCCTGAAACTCATAATTCTGGTTTACTTGTTCGAAAGGGGAAAGGAATCAGTTCTGCAATTTGAAAAGAGAACCTAAAAAATAAAAATGAAATTTTAAAAACTGTACTGCGATAGGACCCTGAAGAAAGCATCAGTTTAAAAGCCATATAATGAAGAGGCTAAATTTATCTACAAGATAAATATAAAACTGAAATTTAAAAGTACTGCTTGTTTAAGACAGTGCCTGTATATCTCAGTCGTAAACTGGGGCATTGGGATTAGTATGAAACACTAAGCAAACGCAGAAGATATACCGAAGATAAGACACTTATTCCAGCAAGAAGGGGTTTCTTTGTTACCAACATCTTCTAGGTCTATAGGCAGGAGCAGATTTGATTAAAAAAGTATAATAATGCATTAGCCTGAACAGAACAGCCAGAGAATATACACCTTTTCAGTCACGCAAGTCCTTCTTCAGGTCATACACTTCAAACTACATAGATATTTCATGATTACGTCAAAGACAGTTTTGCAAATATTTAGAATCAAAGTAAATGAGGTCAGTATTTTGTGGAAAAGACCAGTCAATTATCCTATAATTGAAGCCTGCATAATAATGCATTACAGCATAGAATATAATTCACATTCAGCGTGCAGCTGTACAACTGATATTTCCTAACACCGGAATAATAGACTCTGCAATCTCAGTAATTGTAGCACTGACTTGAAAATCTCGAAGATATGGAAGATGTAAAAGGCATTCTCCCCAGAAAGAGTTGTTGGTTTGTTTTTTCTTTGATAAGAACAATGACATTATGTTTCTCCTCTTCATCCAAAACCATGGTGAGCAAGTTGACTTTGTGCCTTACATTGTTAAAATTTTGTGTTTTGCAAGACTGACATACATGAATAAGACTAATACAGCCACACCTTTTCAACACATACTCTTCTTGTTTCTCCTGGCCTGCAACTGCCTACTTTATTGTGTCTGCTGTACATTCTGCCCCAAGAAGGAAATACGCTCACACTCTGCATTAAACGTATTTGTAGCGCAGAAATGCACATGCCTGTAAGAGTAAACTGGCCCTCTCTGAGCTGTAGCATCACATTATGGATGATTGATTTATCAATCAAAACAAAATAGTTACATACCTTCAGCTGGATCTTGCATACAGGTGAGCCTTTCTGATTCATTTGTTACAGTGTCTTGGCATCAGCAAGATACTAATATAGATGGCAGTGCTATTCATGCCTAAATCCATTTATTTGATGAAAGCAGAAGTTGCTAGTTAAATTCATCTTTAAAAGCTTCAAAAGGTAGTAAATTATCTAAAATATCTGGCAAGAAATCTACTGATTTACATACATATATAATGGCAGCCTTCTAGAAAACTCTCAACAAGAGTGAAATATTAGAACACGGTTTTAACCAGACCCCGTTCCACACGATCAGCAAAATCAAAAAGTTTGAAACGTGTCCCAAAAGATGTAGCTGGTTAGTGAAACGCCCAGGTTAGCAGAAACCCCAGGTATTCTGGGTCCTCCTTGCAATCTCAGTGGGGTCTCCTCAAGTTTTCTTCCACTGAAAAAGGGAATTATCCAATAAGGTAACATTATCCTATGATTTATAAATAGAAGTAATGGCCTTAATTCAGTTTGTGAGCTGTACTTTAGAGGCACTTATCCACTTCAGTGTTTCTCAATATACAGTATTGCCAACTGGAGAGGTGAGTAAATCAATTAATGCTCACGACTGTGATTTTATGAGGTTGAAAACAGTGGGTCAATCAAACTCAAATTTTTATTCAAAGGAATAACCAACTGTTTATGCCATCAGACATGAATTGCTGCTTCATTAATTATTAGCTAGCCACTATGTCCAAGAATGGTGACAGAAGAATGTCGTGTGCACATATCTTCATGCAACTTAGACCAGCGCTGAAGTATTATCGTTAAAATAATGCTTGTTTTCAGTCATCAGGGCTTTTTTCCAAGTTCTGTTCATGCTTATATACTCGTCATGCCTCTTCTTGTTTTTGTAACTCAGCGATGCACAGTGAGTTCTAAATACTGTTTGCTAGTTCGAGGCCTGGATTGTTGGCTCTTTCCCTTACAGCGCTCTGAGCAAAATCAACATTTTTCTCATTCATTCTACTCTTTTGCTTTTCAGGGGCAGAGCTATCACTGAAGATGATTTGCAGTTTTGGTAGCACATCAAACCACAAGATAGATCAACACAGCTCTGCAAGCAAAAGCTGTCTCGCATGAATTTTAAGCATACAGCTTGAGGAAAGGAATCACACTTCTGTGTATGTAAAGTTTATAGGTAATCATCTGCATTGCCTTAGAAACTAAGTAATGTTTTGTGCCAAAGACACAAGACTATGCATTTGCTAAACAAACATTTGTTGCATTTCTTAAAACTAGGAGGTTCGTATTTTTCAGTTCAAATAGAGGCATATAAAGAAAGAGCTTTCGGTACTTGCATTTAAATCTTCTGGCATTTTAAGACACAAAATTGTTACAGAAAACACCTGGATGCTTTGTCTAATTGTTCTCTATCATCATAAACAGAATCTTCATTTGGAATTGTATTGCATATCATTTCTCTAAGCATGTTGGGCTTTTTTAGCACAGATTTTCTTAAGTTGTATGGATACAACAAGCAAACTTGCAATGGAAAACAAGAATGAGACGTGGGTTTCTCTCCCTTCTTGTAACAGTTCTGCCATGTCAACAGAAGCAATGATGCTGTAAACTCATTTGGGCACTGTTAAAATATCTTCAGGAATTTGTCAGTTACGTTGTTCTATAGATATTCTATTTGTTCCTTATTATTGGCACTTGCAAATCTGCTTTCACACAACTCTGACAGTTTCTAAAAAGATATAAAATCCTTACATACCTTTACCTTCAAGTGGCTCTTGAAGCTTTCTTACCTTCATGACCTTATCTTCAGGCAACTCAGTTTCTGGGCAAGGGCCTCTTCAGCTCTCTGTGCCAAAATATGAGTTCATAAATTCATGATCAGCCTGATTTACCACAGTAATAATAACAGCTTCCAGCTTGAATCAATAAGAGACATGAGTTACCGCAATGTTCTGAGACACTCCAAAAGACAAATCTAGGTAGTTAACCAACTACTATCCCAGATTTTCTAGAAATCTCAATGACAAAATGACAGTGATTGAGGTTGGAAGAGACCTCGGGACATCCTGTGTCCAACCCCTTCCTGCTCAAGCATGGTCATCAGGTTTCCCAGGACTATGTCCAGATGTCTTTTGAACATCTCCGAGGATGGCGACTACAAAACCCATCATCCGTGCCAGTGCTCAGTCACCTTCACAGTAAAAAACATTTTTCCTTTAAGAAAAATAGAAGCAATTAACAAGTGGTGCTGAGGAGAAGCAGAAGGTAGGAGCGATAACGCTCAGGTTCTCTGTGATCCCTTCCTTACAATTTCCACAGTGAGACACCATAAAGCTTAGCTTTGAATTTTACGGCAACGGAAGTGTGTCAAGTCCTAGAGCAAAGAAAAAGCCGTAATGAAAATCAATAATGGGATAACAGGAAACCCATTGCCTGAAGTCACAAGCACCTGATGAATGACTCAATGACAACACATGCACAAATACTCTTTGCTCCTGTTCTAAATGTGGGAGGTGACATCACTACCAAACCTTAGCCACGGTAACTCTACTGCTGCTTCCTCGTGTAAGGGGTTTTATCCCACATGTGACACTGAAAAAGTGATTACACAGAGGACAACAAAGGTAATAGCAATGGTAGTAAAAGATATGATCCTCAAAATGTTTGACCTGCAAGATTCTTCATCCCAACCAGGAAAACATTGAACCTGGTGGGGAATGGTAAGGCAAGTTGCGGTTGCTAGAGAAGTTTCTAGTAGTTTCTTTTGTCAAGGCAATATTTTGTTCCCACTCGCCTGTATCCAATACATCACCTCCACATATATTTTCATTCCTACACAAACACTCAGTTTGGCTTTCCAATACAGCTAGAGGAAAAGTAAACAAGAAAACAGACATTCCTTTTGCCTAGTCCTGTCTGCAGTGGCAACGGCCAACCGTTTTGCAAGTGAAGTTTTGTCTTGTTTCCCAGTCTGAGCCAACAATTACTACTGATCATACCAAAAAAGGACAGCAGACTAGACTGACTTTTACCTTTGTCCTCTTATCATCTACAATGGTTGACAGCTTAATTTGGGTTTGCCATAATTAAAAAGAGGAAACTATTGGCAAGAGTCCTGAGATTACTCTGCCATCTCCACTACTTCGTAAATTTGTCAGTGCGGTTTCAGTTATCTATTTGTGGACCTTAAGTGAAGGTCAACAGCAGAATGTACATGTCAGCTTTTTCAGGTGTGGAGGTGTCCTCTCATGGTAAGTAGCTTTTAAGTTTGTTACATTTGGAGTAGTAATATCATTACTATGGTAATGACATAATATGTGTCACTTTTGGGAATGAGAAATTACACATAATTTCTATTTGCTTCAGTCCTGTTTCTATAGTAACAAGACTAGTAATTCTCATTAATGACTAGGTTGTTAGCATTGTTATTTTTGGTAATTCTGGGTTATTAATGTCCTTAGTTTTTCTGCATCTTATTAATAATTTAATCCGAGTGACTGGTAAATGAAAAAAAGAGGTCCATTTTACTAAAACTTTCACAAAAATCAGAGAGTATCCTTTGAAGTTAGTTTTAAAATCAGTTGAGAATTAAGTTGAGAGAATAAAATCATTAAATTGTTTAGACTAGAGGCAAAATTCAGACTGGCTGGTAAACACAATTATTAACACAAAACACTCAACTCTGATGAAAGTGCTGACATTATTTAACATTTCAGTTTGCCAAGTTCATCTTTCCACTAGAAAAGACATTTCCCCCTGGAGTAACATTGCTATAAGAGCAACAAAGCAGTTTGAGGCAGAGTGGTTATCATGAGCTCATTTACCACTGGGATTCAAGGTTAAAGGTTGTACCTAAATGCCAGAAGGTCATTATTATCTCATGTTGGTAGCTATATATTTTGTTACATTTTATTATCCTTAAAGGCAAACAGCTGGCTAAATGCCTAAGTGCTAAAGAACTGCAAATATAGTCTTCTAATTGTATTTCATATCCAGATTGCCTTTACAATGTTTCTCTTCTAAACAGTTGTATGGATGTGATGAATTAATTCCCCCAAAATTTAATCCACCTTATTTTCTTAATGGAACTCCATAATACGCTTGGCTCCTTTTCCCTATAGATGCTTATGCATGTCCATACCTTTACCCAATGGCTTTCACTTGAGTAGTCACATGCTAGAGTGTCTGCAGAACTGTGCATAGTTTATCTTGCTTGTTTCAACTCACTTTTCTTAAGAAGGACTTGAAAATAGAATCTCTTGAAGACGCTTTGATAGTACAGTTTATAATGTCTTTTATGAAGTGCTATTAAAGTACACAGCAACATTTTTGATCTTTTAGTAAATATTAATAAATCATTTATAATCTCTTTCAATTTAGAATGCTGCAATCATCTTCCTAGCCAATAATAACCGGTAGAAGTCAGTGATCTACTTCTGCCATTGGTCATTGATTTATGATGAGTTTTGGATTTAAAAATCTGAGTTACAGCTTGGCTTTGGGAGAAAAGCCAATGACTTGGAAGAAAACGAAAGAACAAACAAAAGTAAAATATTCTTATCCCTTATTATTCCCAGTCTTAAGAAGTTTACCTGGACCAGATCTGTCACCAAGATACACAAAATGTTAGACTGTATTTTACATCTATGAAGATAAAAACTGGTTAATTTTCCTGCAATGAGGCAGGCAAAACCCACTATGTGGATCACGAAAATTTTCTTTCAAGGTGCTTCTGTAACTGGACTATATAGCAATTCCTACTTCTACTCATACTCTTTAGTAGCATGGCTGCAACTTACACTTTTGTGAAAACTTTTGATAATATCTCCCAGTTCTGATACCTATATTTACACACACAAAGAAAAAAAATATCTCAATACCTACTACATGAAAAAAATCTACTTAATTTCTTCCATACATTACAAATCAACTCAGAGATTATTTTTACTGCAGGCTACTGTACTGAATTTATGGACCTGAAAAGGATAATTTATTTCAATTAATCATTTCCTATCCTAAATATTATTCATGTTAAACATCTTTTCTTCTTGCATTAAAATATATCTTTTAATATTTAAAATAAAGCTTTAAACTCCTGAGAATGGATTCTTAGGCCTTTTGTCCTTCTTTTGGGCAACAGGGAGAAACTAGTCAACTCACCCTACTAGTCAGCTCATCCGAGAAAGACGAATGATTGGAGATAGAAAAGATTGTGGCAGAATGCACAATGCTATTTGCCAAATGACACTGTGGGTCAACAGCCATTTAGCATATATTAAAGCAGCGCGTAGGCTGCTGCATTCTATGCCAAGACCAATGAATAACTCTTGCTTGGATGAGGACGCCTGGCTCATTTGCAGCTCTTTTCCACCTCCTGTGCTTATGGCTTCCTATCACATCTCAGAATGTAGTCAGTATTCAGGTTCTTTACCATAAAAAGATCATCAGCTTCAAGGTATCATTGAAGAGATGGATCTGTGAAAACCAAAATTAAACCAAACATCAGCATTAGTTTTATCAGCTATCAATTTTTACATACAAAATAAGATAAACAAAAGCTAATGACAAAAATCCACTTGTTTGGAAATATCTCGTGTTTTAGTGGAAAATTCCTTCAGATAAGTTTTTGCCTGTAAAGCATAAGAAATTTGAAATTACATTTTGGCAAAATTTAAGCGTCTGACACTGAGGACTATGATGGGAATATTCAGCACTAACTGAATGTAGCCTAAGAAATGAGCATTAATGCTAGTCAGACGTTTTCTGACAAGACACGTTCTAACCTGGTTTTGTCAAAACTGAGGCTTTTTGTAGGAGGCTTTTCAGCAAGATCAAAGTTCTGATCAAAACTAGAGGCAGAATCTGATCTCAAAAGAGGCCACTAATTACAAGGGGCTAAGGAAAGTTCACCTTCTTTATTAACACCACCAAATGCCCTGTACTTGTTTGAAATTTTCAGGGGACGGACAACTTGGTGAGAGAGGTAACACAAAGTGACTTTTTTTATTTCCCTAGGTTTTCAGTGGCTGCCAACTTTAATCTTTGTACTTCGATTTTAAAACCTTGTACCTTTGATGTTAAAACATGTTTCAGTTTGAATCTAGCCTTTTGTGCTGGAGTTTAAATATTTTAGTGAGGACATCCAGGTATATTCTAAGAGTACTTGCCAGTATTGTTAATTTGGTTGCTATGCCTGATTTCTGTGCACTCATGTGGATAAAAAGATATATTTAGGACTTCTTTTTTTGGTTAAAAAAAGTGCTAGCGGAGGAGGTATTATGCTCCTTCAAGATGAACACAACACTTGCTAATTTTTGGCACATAACACTTATCTCCTAACATTATGACACTTGTCATGTCTTGAGATCTTCCATGGCCAGAATTGACATAATATGTAAAACATCTACAAAACTTCATTTCCCAAGTGCTTTTAGAACGAATGACGTAGCACCATTCATGTAGGAACAGCAGATAACCTGAAATACCCTACACAGATAGGTTTTCAAAAATGTGTTTTCAAAAATTCTTTACAGTAATTTTAGTTTTCAGTAAAGTCTTTTCTGAGACACTGCACGCTCTGAAATTAACAGCATGTTTTTCAGACAGTATCTGTTTCTAGGAGCGATAAGGCTCAATGTTTATGGTTATTGCTGGAGTAATGGTACGAAGAGCATGCAGAAAGGCTCTTGCTTATAGTTATTCCTATGGAAACTAGGGTTGATGCTTGGTTCTGCTAACTTTCTGAAGTGCCGGTGTCATGAGGCAGAGTAGTTGAGGCTTAACGGTTGGGGAATTGGGTCTGAGTGGTGCTTAGGTGTAACTGTCACAGTGATGATTGGCAAGGTGGTGCGGGGAGAAGTGATTATACAGTGGTTGGATAGAGAAATCGGGTCAGAATCGGGTTGGAGTGATGTATGCAGGGTTTAGGGAAAAGGGTATAAGGAATAGTTTATCACTAAAGGAGTGTAGTGTTGGGATTTCAGTGAAAGTGATTTAACATGTAAGTATGATTCTTGTGTAAGTTTGATGTAATGACGATTAATAGCAGCAATAAAAGTTACCTTAACACTATTATGGTAAACCATAAAATTAAATCAAGTGATTTAGCAATACTTAGTCAATAATCAATGATCAACAATTATTATAACAACTTAGCTAATGATTCAAAGTTTCCTAACTTAAAATACATGCACACACATGCTCACACAGACAGATATAGAGGTTAACCTTTGATTAAGATGTCTAAATTTGGTGCCCAATATCCTTTGAAAATCGCACAGAGCTGAGTAATAGTGAATTACTCACTATTTCAATCTGATAAAAGCCTTTGTGAAAAACCCGAATGCAGTGACTTACTTACTCACTCTTTCCTTCACTGGCATCTGTCAGTGAAGGATCTAAATCACTTCATGGAACTTCGTGAAAACTGCTCTGAGAGACGTCCCAACTCGGCGGGAGATACATGGTCACAGCCTGCTGTGGTTCCGGAGAGCTCAAAGGGTCTCGCCTTTAGGACCGCTACTTACGGGATCACAAGGTGATTGACTTTGGTCAGTGTTATTGTTTCGTGACCATAATTCTTGCCAGGGAATCTTGGCGTCTCTTAGATGTGAGCTGTGACCCAGTCAGGAGGCGTTTCAGGTACGTTTCTCCAGCAACAGGAGTTCCAGAGGTAGTCAGGGAGCGCCTAATCCCTCCAACTCACTGTATTTGCATCCAGAGTTCCAAGTGCGGTCAGGGAGTGCCCAATCATCCCAGCTTGCTGTGCTTGTCCCGGCACAGAGAGGTACCACATTGTTTTATGTCTCAGCTCACTGCACCAGCAGGCAGGGTCAGAGAGTGCCAAATTATCCCAGCTCTTTGTTCTTATATTGTGATGGATGATCTGACATTGCAATGTGGCCTGTGAGCAGGGGGAAGCAGGGTCTGCACCACCACAGCCAGAAATGAAAGGGCGAAAAAGGGGTCACACCTCCAGCCCTGCAGTGGGAAGGAACGGGCTGGACAGGTGACCCAAACCTGACCAAACACAGTATTCCATACACATCGTACTCAGTATAAAGCTGAGGAATCATGAGGGTTAAGCTCTCTTCTTCTATGGCTGGCGTCCTGGGAGCATTCTGCCTGTTTCTTCTGCCTTCGATCCCCATCTGTGCATTCCTGAATCCAGTTCCCGTCTGCTGCTGAGTCCAGTCTGGGACTTTCCCAGGGCCTGCCCTGCAGTGCCTGGGTTGATGTGGTCATCATCGGAGGAGCTTGATATTGACTTTGTATATATTTGTATATATTTCATTATTATTATTATTATTATTAATAATAATAATAATAATAATTTTACCTTATTATTATAGTTATATTAAAGCTGGTTTAACTTTTGCAACCCATAAGCCTCTGTCCCTTTTCTCTTTTCCTTCCCCTTCTGGGGGGGAGCATCTATTGTCCGTTTGATAGCCAGCCCAGCTTTAAACAGACTTCCAGTAAATTTTCATGTTACTTTTTGAAGTATCTAATGATTTTAATCTCATAAAGGGATAGCACTAATATTACTGAAAAGTGCTGTCCTGTTCTTTTTTTTCTCAGTGAACTAGTTATAAGATTTCCATTTCTATAAGAAATAAAATACTGAACGTTAGTTGTTTCCATGTGTAGTCACATTATATTAGCTACTGACATTGCATCCTAATCCTCTCCTACTCATCTCTATTTTCTTCATCTTATACAGTGCTGTACCTGATACGCTTGCCATCTATCTTTCGTACTGCACTGTGAAGCCCTGTCCGTGCTTCCAGATAAGAACTATAGTAAGAGAAATCGAGGGTGGATTTCAGAATGTTATTTCTGATGTTGTGATCTCTTACTATGTATGTGGTTTTGTCAGTAAAATTATTCTAATGTATTTCTGCATTTTTAAAATGATAGTTGCTGTCTTCTTAGGTATTTTAATATGTACGATTAGTATGTGTAGATAGTAGATAGCAATAGTAGACTACATGGTGTGAAATAAAATTTTTTTTAATCACATCGACTCTTTTTCTAGTAAGTGATCAGTATCGTAGTAGCTTCATAACAGGCAATTTACTTTAAAGCTTAAACAAAGAACTATGCAATTTCATGGCAAAAGCTGTTCTCAGGAAACGCAGGTTGTCTGAGTAGGTTTTATGAAAGGCAAGCCTGAATCCCTGAGTATCAGATACTCTGTTCTTTTTCTATCATGTTTTCTTCGTAAAATATAAAGCACTTCAATGGATGTCCTGAATATTTTATTTAATTTCCAAGAGTCTTATCATGAACTGTACTTCATTACAAACTGGCCTTTGTCACTAAACACACATTAAGCTGGTTGGCTTCCCATGTTCTGCAATACCACATTACATTGCGTTCAGTAAATAGATTCTTTTCATGCATTAAATGATATTTATCTCTTTTTGTCTACTGACCATCTTTTAAAATTACAGAATGATAGAAAAATACGACTGGAAGGGACTTCAAGAAGTCATCTAGTTCACCCACTGCCAAAAACAAGATCAAATATTCCTGACAGTTGTTTGTTGAACCCGTTGTTAAAAGCTATCAAAGATGGAGATTCTTGAAACCTCTCCAGGCAATCTTCTCCAGACCTTCACTATCTCTACTATTAGAAATTTTTCCCCAAAGCCTAATCAGAATTTTTTTTTAATGAATTTAAGCCCTTTACTCCTTAACCTTTTTACAGAAGACAATGTGAACAGGTAGTACTTCTACTCCCACAGCAGCCTTCTAGGTGCCTGTAGCTGGTTTCCTTCCTGGGTGAAGAAAGCCCATTCCTTCAGTCATGGTCATGATCCCGTGATTTATGGGAGCCTACTGCTTTTGTTCTCTAGATTGTCTCTAGGAATGTGAATCTTGAAGTACCGTCCTTAGCATTCTGAGGCCATAGCAGTGCTTCGCAGATATACATTTTTCAGAAAAGTCCAAGAGCTCTTATCAGTTGGCCTTGAATGTAGATGAACTCCTGGAAGAGAGATTGGCAAAGTAAAGGGAACGTCCAAAATGTGGAGACCTGAATAGGTACTCTGAGATCACAGTTCTGCAACTTAGGTTTGGGGCTCTGGAAGAAGAGTTGGCATGTCCAACTGGTCTGTGACTAAATCATCTCATCTGCCACTTCCCAACCCCACCATGCAGTGCACTAGTTTGAACAAGTGGCTGTAGCATCACTGTGGTGGAGTTGACTTTGTGCCGCGCTGCACAGAGGGGAGGGTTCCTCCATGTCTAATTCTCATATAGTGATCCTCTGTGTAGCCTGGCTGCATCAGCTCTGCATCCTAGGGTTTGGTTCCCAAAGGGTGCAATAAAGCATAAATAACAGACTAACTTCTTCAGAAGCTAGCTCTTCAAAATCGTATAAGAAGTGGACATGGTTGGTGGGAGTGCTTGCATGGATAATGTCAACATACTGTACTCCACAGTTTTCAATCTGTGCAGGTGGAAATGCAGAGGTAGTGCTATTTACCAGTAGGTCAAAAAGCTGTAAAAAATTTCCGGAGTTTAATACTGTGTGAGTGAAAAGATAGTTCATGTTAAGCCTTCATACAAATGGAAGACATACTGGGCAAATTCCTGACCCTGTTGAGGTGCACAGCAAAGCTTCCAAGATGCCAGAATTGCTCATGGATTTGTTATACATTAGGTATATACCTACCTGCATTGGGACATAAAGCTGAATTCATATTCAAGATCACATGGATAGCTAATATATACCTTTCACATAGAGAATTCAGTGAATATCTGGCTGAATGACTTCAGTAATTTTTTCAGAGGACTCTATTCTGTGCTTGTAAGTGCATCTATTTACCACATTTTTCTTATCATTAATTTCTTACTAGTGGAACATGCCCTGTTCTTAAGTTGCATTACTGTTGTTCATCTGTCCTTGGTTCCTCCTCTCCTAAAATCTTATAGTGGTGAAAAGACAATGTGTATGCTGTTTGCATAACAGAAGCTGAGGCATTCATCAAGATGTGCTCTGCATGCATTCTTTTTGTTATTGAATGTGATAATAGAAGTAGAGTGTGTTACGGAGCCAATTCTTTAACACAAGACAGCCTGTCATACAGACTGTCCGTCTTCAGTGTATGATATTACAACTAATCAAGTGATTAGGCTTCCTCTAATGGTTTGCTTTTTGCCCACAGGTAATCTTGTGCAACTAGCAATAAGACCACATTGCTTGATACGAAAACACTCTTAAGAACATCTCAGGGACAGATTTCATCATTAAACATCACGACTCTTAGACCAAATTACATGTATTTTATGTAGTCCAGGATACCATGGTAAATATTTTCTTCTTTAACAGAGAATAAAATGAAATAGAGAAATAAATACATGTAAAACTTGTTTTTAGGGAAAGCAACACTATGTTAAGCAACACTATCTTAAGCTATGAAGTGTGGCAGAGTTTCAAAGTTTTCCAGTAAATAAACCCCAATGCTTCATTCCATTAAACCAAAACAAAAAAAAAATCTGATAGACTTCCTTAAACATGCAAATTCCTCAAGTGCAATATAGTTGAAATGGCCAAAAGACAGTTAGGCTAGGAGCACAGAAGAAAACATATAATACATTGCACAGGCACTAGCTTGATTCAGCCAACACAGAGGTCAGAAGTTCAGTGTTCACCCTTTAAAATGAAAATTACTGAGTTCCATACTATGGAACCACGAGGTTCCATAATTTTCCTTTCAATATTCACACTTACCACTCTTACAATTGACATTTTCAGTCAGGCTAGAAACTCACCTTAGGATCTGAATGTCTTCGTTTTTTTCTTGCACAGGTATTGCTACTGGCGAGAATGAACTGTAAGTCAACCCCTGCCTTTCTATGGCACTTGAAGGTCATGCCGCAAACTTGACACAAGTGCAATCTCAGAGAACTGGATATTAATCTCACAGTTCAGTCTGAACAAATTGCAGCTCCAGAAAAAAGGTGAAAGCAACACTAAAACTTTTCTTTAAAGAAGAGTTACTCTGTTTCAGCCCACTCTGACATGGACCTGTTTCTCAACTCAAAGTTTGAAAGGGTTGAGTGGTGCACTGGAAGGAAGGCGGAACCTTTATTCTCCCTCTCTTCTGTGCAGAATAAGAAATAAATGCTGCCTTCCTCGTGCCTTTCCAGTAAAGCAAGGAGCTTGGATACATGCAAAATGAAGCCATTGCATGCCCATCCTTCTCTCCTGCCCAGATGTACAATGGGACTGCTTCTTACAATTTCACTGAAGACGACATCCTTGGAGACATTAATGGGGTAGAGGGTAGCTTGCAATCCAAAACTGCTAGTTACCGCACAAGATTTTCGCCAACACCATCTCTCTTGAACGGAGAGGTAACAGGAGGCGACTTCCAAATAAAAGTGTATTTTCAGAGCATCGCATCTAAATGTTTCAGAAAACAGCGCCAGCTACTACGGATTTTGCACTAGTATTAGTTGGTATTACCAGCTTCTGGTACAGACAAGTACAGTACAATTCAGGGACACCATCAATTGTTTTCCCTTCAGGAATGCATCACTTTCTTTGTGTCAGGACAAAGACTTATTTGCTGGCTTTGAGTAAAATGCAGAACAAAGGTCCTGATGGCGGTTTCCTACAATCCATCACTCAAATATCCCTGGAAATTTTTCATGTTTATTACGTTGCTTACATGAGACTCCAATTTGTATATTTTTATTATTAATCCACTTAAGGCTTCTTCTGTAATTTCATATGAGTAACAGTCTTTTTTTCCTGTTGTTAAGTGTTGTGGAGAGCTGTTTTGTCGTGCTGGCAGAAACCATTCTTCACCCATGAACATAGTTGGAATTCAGCAATGGATATAGCTATACCTATGGAGTTTGCAAAAACAGTGCCTTGTTTGGTTTTGTGTCCTTTTGGTTGGAAAATGTAAATTCACTATCCTCATTACCATTGTATTCAAGCCTATGTTAATGAGGTGCTGATGTCTCTAGTACTTAAGAATGTTCTGGAGAGTATATTTTCATGTATTTGATGGAAATAAGGGAAAGCTATTGCTGTAATTATTATTACATTGTACGATCTAAAAATACTCTTTAATTTATCACCCCACAAACAAGACATTTTTGAGCTTAATCAGTTTACTTTTACTGCATTCCCTGGGTTTGAAAAAAGGAGGGGTTATCAACCAGTCCAGAGAATATCATGAATTGTTGCAGTCTCTTAAGTCTTTCACAGTAAACTTAAAGTCTAAACAATAAAAACAGATAAATAGAGGAAATGTCAAACTGAATTCTGGGTAATGATCAGATCAGCATGCTTTTATACAATTTCCATCACTTTGAATTTTAAATCACCTTTTAAAGGGCACTAAAGCATTCTTGCAAATTAGTCTGCACTCCAATTAATGCACCCAACATGACAATAAGACCAGTTTCAGCTTGGCTAAGCAGACCAGTCAACCAGGAGGATGTGACTTGAGGACTTGGAGAGCCTGTGCCTCCACCTTTTTTTCCTCTCTCTTCACAGCAGCTTAGGTCCAATTAGGCCAGTTAATCTGCCTAAAACCATTGGAAAGGAAGGATTTCTCTAATAAAGATGAAGCATAGTCTGAGAGGACATACAAATTAAGTCTACTCTTTTCAAAAGACAGAAAATTCCAAGTTTTCCCTCAGCCATATGTCTTAAAGAGGTACTTCTTTTGGTCGAGACCAAACTATTTTTCCCCACAGGGATTCTAACTTTAAGAGATCTTTCTGTGACGTTTGTTGAAACATAAAGGATTTCTCTTTTGTGTATTTATTTTTCATACTGTGCTCATTTTTGACATCCATTAAATTTTATAAGACTAGACTGCAAGTGGTAGTGATGAGAAATGCCAGGTCGTATTACAAGAAAATGTTCATAAATAGAAATGACTTTGTGTTTTTCAATCAAGAAGTAAATAATACTTGCATGAATATATAGGTATTTGAGTAGCCTAATCTGCAGTTTTGGAAAGGAAAATTAAAGGGAGCTGAAAAAAAAATTATGAATACATGCTTATATACAAAACATTTTAACAAGTTGAAACATAACATTCCTGCAGAATGGATAAACCATTTTACACAGTATTTAGCTCACTCACTTCAAAAAATAAACAGTAAACGGTCTCAGTCCTCTTTATTCTTATTACCGGTGCATGGGAACTACACTGGATACTCACAACACACTGTTAGAACTTTCTCATTTCTGTTGTGCTTCACTTATGTTATTTGATTCTGTGTAAAAATCCAAGACGTCTTCTTTCAACAAAATCAAATGAGAAACATTCAGTCAGATGTAAAAATATAAATATTGGTTTTGGAATTACTTCAATTTCTCCTCAGAGAGCTCATGCTTCTCTTTGCAGCTGGTTTTTTATATCTTGAACTAGGATTTGGGGTGGGAGCGGGAGCTTTCGTGCTTCTAGTTCACCAGTTTGAGTTCATGTGGCAAAATGATTGGCAGGGTTACAAAAAAAATATGCAGAAAAGGCCTGAAACTTTTTTTTAATTAAAAAAGTGATATAGAGGTTTAATGATACTGAAGATAACTTTATGTTCTCTACAGCTAGAGTCAAGATTTTCCTATTTACCTTGGCAACAAAAGGTTCTGCCTTTTTTCACAAACCCTTTTTGTTAAGAAATTTCTAATCACTTTCCTTGGACTCCTTGGCTCTAACATAAATGTTGTTCAGAAATCTGTAAAAATTTCTTATTTTTTAGCACCAACACTCTAAGGAAAACATTCTCTTCAAAATAAAACTATAGATCTCCTTACTCTTTCTTTTGCCCAACACAAAAGCCATGAAAGCAATGATATTTATAAGGGGCCATCTATTTTGTAGTCATACATATCGTATACCTTCTGTTGATATTCCATCTCACCTCTCTGTCCTGATCTCAAGAGGCAATTCGGAGCATGTTAGCAAATAAGCTAGTTGGCTGATCAGTTGGTCAGTCACTGATTTCACCGCAGTTAAACATAATCCCTACTCCTTACAGCCATGTTGAGAAGCCAGTTTCTCCAGCTACTCTCTGAAGCTGGTGGTGTACTCAGCTGTCCCAAAATGGATTGTTCTCTTATTTAGATCTAAGCTTAATTTAAATACATTAACTGAAGGAAGAGATCAATGGCATTGGAAAACTATTTTTTATCAATCAAGCTGCACTTTGGCAACAACCTCCTTCGTTTGAGGTATCCCCATTACAGCTGATAAGCAAGATCAGTGTAGTCCTGCTGATTTACCTAATGTTTCACACCTGCAGAACTTACATTCTAAAAACATACCAAGACATGCCAGGCCCTATAAAATTCCATGTACCTCCAGCTATGCCAGTTTTACGTCTTGATTCATGGATACAGTTGAGTGTGCTCCCATTTTTTTTTTTATTCTACTCTTCTTTCACACCTTATTCAACTAACATCTTTGTTTGAAATAACGGCTGAGCAGCCACAAAGAGGCATGAAGGCTGCAGATGAGAGAACACTGAGAAAGGACTTAGATTTAGAAAGTAAGTTTTAGACGTATTAGTTCAAACATCTGAGTAAGAAAATATACAGGATAGAGTAAAAGTATCAACATAAATGAACAGAAGAAAAACAAGAATAAGAAAGCTCTGCAAGAAAAATGGACTAAAAAGCCAGCAAAAAAGTGTCTTATCACAGGTATCAGAAGAGTAAATAATAAAAAAAGAAAGTATTATGAAGTGTGACCAATCAATAGTTTTAATTGCATTTTGTCATTTAAATGACATTTAAATAATTGCCATTTATCTCAGCATTCAAATATACTTCAAGTTGCCACACCTTTTGCAATCTGCAAGAGAGATCAATAGCATTCTTCAGCAGGGGAGAAAGNTGTCTTATCACAGGTATCAGAAGAGTAAATAATCAAAAAAGAAAGTATTATTAAGTGTGACCAATCAATAGTTTTAATTGCATTTTGTCATTTAAATGACATTTAAATAATTGCCATTTATCTCAGCATTCAAATATACTTCAAGTTGCCACACCTTTTGCAATCTGCAAGAGAGATCAATAGCATTCTTTAGCAGGGGAGAAAGGATGATAAGTATGAACAGGAGTGTGATATTACAGAATACAGGCTGAATTCAACAACAACAAAAAAAATCAGTGCCCATTTGAGGCTCAGTAATCTTTTATGCTTTGCAGAACTTATTTCTATACTCTTATCAATACTTTGTATGTCATTCATCCCTAGACTGACAAAACATTAGTTTTCAATTTTTTATTTCCTTCTTCCTCAAGCAATACTACTTCTATAGGAACTCATGCGAAGTGGCATGCTACTCAGTAGGGTAGGAAAGCTACAATGTCAACCTAAGGGTTAATCTTGTTTGTTTGTCTTGTATTCTCTAGCAATTCTGCTGTACTAACTGACCTTCCTTCCTCAGGTTTTATTAAAAAAAAGAAAAAAGTGAAAAGGATGACACAGCCAGCACTGTATTATATTATCAGTTACTCTGGTCTTTGTTTCCCTATTCAGAGTCAGAGATACAACAATGTTAAAATAAAACCGTATATTAGTCTATCACAAACAGGAAGCGAATAGTTAAAATAAGCAAAACCCAAGTTGCCAAAACACTTTAGGGATGACTGGGGAAAACAGACGTACACGTGCAGTTCCAGAATCTGAGCAAAGTGCCTATTGTACAACACGTGACGGTGGAACAGAAAATTTACTTTAAAAATGAATGGAAGGACATGAAAGAAAAACTTACTAACTGCCATGCATATATCTAATTATAAATAGGAACCATTGCATGAAATGAAATTAAACTTTTTGATAGATCAAAGCATTCTTCTGCAATAAAAAATAAATATTCTACTGTACATTTAAATAATATAACTGAATTGTACTAGCATGAGTACTATAAGAGAAAATTGAAATAATGCGAGAGGTGCTATAAGGTTTGCCTTGTGCATCAAATACCACAAGCGTGGTGCACAAATGCAAATATCCAGCTTAACTAATAAAGAAAATCAACTGCATGGCAAAAAATAGCTAAATATCTTCTAAAACTCTAAGTAATAGCTGACATCTAGTATTTTGGATATGTGTTCACTAAATTCTGTGTACATCTATGAATAACATGACTGGCATTAAGTACCAGTTCCCATTCGGGAAGAAGCTGAGCTGACACATTTCCCGAGCACCCTTTCTGCAATATTTCACGTCAGGGAGCTCGGTGGTCTGGGCACAAACCTCCTAGCTGGGAGATAACTCCTTCTAGTTCAGGCTCAGCTACTGGTTTGCTCAGCACCGTAGTCAGATCATTTGACCTCTGTTTTTCAGTTGGTCATAATGAAATGTTGTGAAAAGCAAGAAAGAAAATCAGCTCAGATCTCCAGTTAAAAATCGAAGGTAACACCTGAGCAAAGAGTTGCTGAGTATGTCCATTTCATCTTTATTTAAAAGAAAATAATTCAATTAAAGAGTGTTCTCTTCTAAAATAGCTAACAGATTTTAATAAAACAGCATTTAGTACAGAAATTTATGAAGTGCAGGAATGCTGGATGCAAAGAAGGTGGGATGACACAAGTTACACGCTTAAAGAACTGCTCTAAGCTTTCCTTGTGCTGAATAAACAGATAAGAGAGAAAGTGCTAACTTCAATCTGAGAAAACCACATCAGAAAGACTGAATTATAGCTTATGGAAAGGTTTAAAAGAAGGAGCTGTACAAAAATCAAATCTGTAAGCAAGAGAGTGATAACATAATACACATCTAAGCGGGAAGAGAACGTTGAAGTGTTTGTGTGTAAATAAAAAAGGTTTATACTGTCGACATTCTTTCGGTATCATATGTATATTTGCTAAATTACACGCTGCAGTAGATTTAGAAAGTGAAGAAATTCTGAATAACCCACCACAAAAGGATTAGTAATATTTGAAAAAAAAAAAAATCCCACTCTAAGCAGAGATTTTGATTTTTAACCCACACAAACTTACATTTCAGGTGGCCACATCAGCACTGAAAGACTGTTTTGGCTATGGGATTAGGAAATTACAGTAACTGCTGTATCATAATGGAGTGAGATAAAATAATAAACAATTTTAGTTTAAAGTGAAAAATACTTTGCAAGTAATTATTCTCAGCTTGTAAATGGTGTCTCTCTATAACCAACCAAGCATATAACAAGAAGATGAAGACGAGGCTTATTTTCACTTCATTTCACTTCTTTGTAATTGACAAGCTCTCACTGGGTGTCAACTTTAAAAGATGACAGATCCTAAATCTTATAGGATTCAATTCAATAGTTCACCTCTGTAAACTGTTTGCAAATTAATCTACATTTTCAAATGAATCAGGCATGAAATATAAGATGACATTTATATTACAAAAATATTAATTTGCTAGTCTTTTTTCAGCATCCAAGGTAGCTTTAAAATATTCAATTTGTTAAAAAAATGCATCGATATATATAATTGCACAATATCCCCTATTTCACAAGTTTACCTTTTTGTTTCCCTCTTTTATTCCAGTGTGCATTAGTTTCCATATTCAAAAATATACGTACTTTGCATTTGATATAGTCTGGTAATTAAACTTCAACTGCTTCAAACAACGTAAAACAAAACACACAAAAGATGTGATGACGAAAGGGCTAAACAAACGAATAAAAAAATAAATTTGGAGTTACATTTTCCTGTTGTTCCAAAATTCTAGCCTATTTCCCGTGATGACCCTTCCCTTATTCAAATTTGGTACTGGAACTGCTCCAAAGATGGACCCATCAAAAGCCTTAAACAAGTGAGAGTAAGAATGTAGCCCTCTATTTTCTAGCTGTGGTGTCCTTTTTCTGGCACATCTGGCTACTTAAGTCATCATCACGGCTCAGCTTTGTCTTTCAACTAACAGAAAACCCAGAAATGTAAACTTCTTCCTAAACTTAGAGGTGTTTTCTCTTCTACACAAAATAATTAAATGCAAATAAGGCTTTTCAGTCAAGATCGGAAGCAGTTGCATTGCTGCTTGGAACTAGAGGATGTCCAAATTATGCATCTCAGTAGGCAGATCAAAAACTAGCTCAGCTCTCTCTTGGAGAGTCAGTACACCGCCACTGTGCTTCTGAGCGTCACAGTGTTTCTCCATTCTTGATCCACTGCATTTCTGCTCGAAACAAGAACTGTACCTGTTCTACTGTTTCTTCAGTTACAAAGGACTGCTCCTGTTTCTTACTTAGGGATCAGCTTTCTGATCAGCATTCCCTGCCTCTGTTTACTGAATTAAACGATAACAATCAGACCACCATTTAGAGCTAGAACATAAGCTTTTAAATGTAAAAATAATCAAATGAATTAAGTCATTTGAAGGATATGGTGCAAAACCTTTTTTTGAATTATTTTTAAAACAGGGCATGAAACAAATTTAGTCAAAAAATTTGAAAAGTGTTCCAAAATGCCTAGCAAAAAAACTCCAAAATAGCTTATCAATTAAGAATTAAGTCTTCTCATCAGATGCTTTTTTTTTTTCCCTGTGGCTATTCCACACCAGCAATCTGTGCTTCCACTTTTCACTATTGAACACTTTTCTTTATGCACCAATTATCTAAAAACTAAAAGGCACGTTGTAACTTCATGAAGCATTCTGGAAATGAAGAATATATGATTGAATAGAAAGCTCTCATAATGTACATTGTTTGATTTTTACCTCATGTTTGCCTTATAGTTATCTACTCCAACCACAAATTCTGTCTCAAAAATAGCTTCACTAACTTTTTTGCAGCTGAGACCTGTTATAGTTCTCACCTGTTTGTTAAATACTCTAGCTACTTCCCTTGGCAAATAGAAAGTGACGAAAGGCAAAGACTGCCATGCAAAATCAAACGTGAACACATCTAGACAAATGACTGTGCAGAGAGCTGAAGTCAAGAATCATTTACACTTCTATTTCTGTTCTCCATTCAAAAGAACAACCAGAAGGTATCAAGCACAGCACAGCTTAATTTTTAATAATTAAATCTGGTTTAGGTAGGAATAAACTCTCAATTTTGTCCCTTTCAACAAGAAGGTCTTATGAGCCTTGTCCCAGCAGACCCAGCCCATACTTAAAATCATCTGTTTTCTCCAACACCCGCTTCCTGCCTGTAACAAAGCCAAGGGCAGATCTAGACAGAGACACAGGGACACGTCAGGTGTCTCTATGCTCATCGCTTCTACAGTGATCTGCCATAAACTAATTTTCATAACATTTTCTCTTTCAAAAGCGATGAACGGGTCAGTTCTTTTCCTCTCCCACCCTTCTGCTCCTTCTGCCTCTCCCCTTCACAATCTTTCTGATTCATTCATCCTCTTTCTTAGTGTGAAAAATCATACCAAATTAATTTATATCTATCACTTTTGTACATCTTCTCACATGTTTTGCTGTGGTATGTCAACAGGATCGAGTCTAAAAGATTTGAGAGACATTCTATCAGTCACTTTATCATCAGATGCTTACTAACCCTACATTTGGTCTTCAGTGTACCGGTATCAAAAGCCATCTTGATGTCCAAGCAGATTACGTTTGTTGCTTCACCCCTGTCAGCTCTCATTGTCACCCCCTCAAACAAGTTAATAGCATTTGACAAGCATGGCTTCCCCTTTATAAATGTACTGGTTGTCTTTGACCAGCCTGCACCTGTCCAAGTGTTCTCTTATTTTGTCCCTGATCAATGACCCTAGAATTTCTCCCGGTTCCCTTTAGTGTTTATACACTGAACTGTTCAGTTCACTCAGTCTCCATCTTGAGAATTTTGCTCTGAAAAATCAGGAAATGTTAGTTACTCTGAGTATAGCATCTCTAATGTGCATGTGCATATGTATTTATAGCAACCATTGCCATAACATTCCACAACACAAAAAGAGCTTATTTCAAGTGAAAGGGAGAAATACTGTACACTGCCTTTCCAGAGAAGGAAGAGAGCAAAGGAGACAGTGAATCAAATCTTTTATGCCCAGATCACCAAACTATCCTGTCACTGTAAATCCCTGTCGTTTGGATGAGGGGAAAAGGACAACTTTGAAGTTGCTCTCTAATTTGTAATGCAACAGGTAGTGGATAACCTCTAGCAAGTCAAATAAGCTACCTCATGCCCAAAATGCAACTTTTTAAAAATAGTGTCTAAGAATGCTGAATTTATTCGTGTTTGTTAGTTTCTCAAGCTTTGGCAGATCTTGCAGAAATGTATTTTGTTATATGTTAAAAGGCTCAGGTTCCCCATCTTTCCTGAGGGCCATAGCAGTGCATGAAATTAATCTTTTAGGTAGAATACAGGAAACACTTACTAAGAAACACTTAATAGCAAGTGTCTGAACTTCAGTGTGTAGGTGGAGGATAAACCACAGTAAAGAAATTCTGCAAGTCTAAATTTCAGTACTAGCAGTGCCAGTGCCATTCCCGTAATGTTACAACTCATATGAACATGAAAACACCGGTAAAGATTAAAATGTTCACCTTCTTTCATTGATAGCAAGCAGTTACTGTCCCCTTTTTCAGTTGTCCTCCATTTCTAGCTACACAAACTTTCTGGCAAAATGACATTCAAATGCTGTTTCTGCCAATTTTAAGTGATCAAATAACTCCTTCACTGTTACTCAGTTTAATCTCAGCCAAAATTTCTTGCCAGACACTCTGGAATAAGTAAATTAGAGATTAATTCAAATATTTCTTTGTTGCAATGTACAGAGAATACAAAAATGTATATTTCTGTTCCATGCCTCTTCAGGTAGCACTGAGTCTTAGAAGACTTCTCCTTACTGTGGCATATCTTAAATAAAAGGCCACATCCATTAACATTTTTGATTGTCCCTTTACCTCTGTATTTCCTCTAGCCCTGTGTCTTCTCCTCCATGATCCAGGAAGATCTCAAGATGGTTTTTCTTCAATAAGGTCTAGAGAATTTGCACCCTGTATCACTTAAAGTCAGTCTTGATATGGTATAAAGCCTGTTATACTGAGAAAGAACAAGGAAGAAAAGCAACGGTGCTCACTTGAAATAGCCTTCCCAAAAACAACTACCTTCCATCCGCTTTTCTAAAGAGCACCAGTTTGCTTTCTGTTCCTACACACAGGCTAGGAAGTAGGATCTTAGGCCTCCAATGCCATCTTAACAACGTTATTCTTGTACAACACTCTCTAAACGTTATTTAGTAAGACCTGTTATCACCTGTTTAGACTACTGTAGAACTTCCTAGAAGAATGTAAACGACACCCCAAAGGCTGCACTAGACCACATCTGTGATTAGGTAACTCACTGCATTCTCAGTGTAATAATTCACCTTCCCGTTGTGTACACCGGTAAGCAGAGTGTGGTGTACTTTGTGAAGGAAAAGGATGCTCATTCTTCTAGGGAATTTTGATTGTCTTCTGTTTCTGCCACAAATCCGTTGTTTCTAATAAGAAAAAAAATATTTCAGTCACTTCTGACGGGTTCAAAATTAACTGTGGTGGTAAAAATTATCCATGCAGATTTTGGCCACGTTACCAGGAAAGGCCGCAGCACCTCCCATGTCAGATCCTTATACTTTCTCTGGTGTGAGTAGCAGCCCAGATACCAACTTCATTGTCAGATTCGGTTGAAGGCAATGATCAGCTGAGACAGATGCCTTAAAGTGAGGTTACCAAAATCATGTGACAGGTACTTTTTGTAAAACAAGGTATTCTGGCAGCCTATCATTCCTTTACAGGAGGAGGGGATACTGTCTTCTTTATGGCATGAGCTCTTCATTACATGAATTAATAAACAGCCCAAATGAGCAGGTGGTCTTACTCTAGGGTACAAAAAAAAAATTAAAAGGTAAGAATAATCAGAAACTTGTAAGAGGTCTTCTGCAGTAAGTTTTCTGCACAGTGTGCAAAGGAATGCTTATGTCCATGGGGTAGGATCATATTTGATTAGACTCTCTCTTGCTCTCTGATACTACACAACAGTGAATCCCTGTATTTCTGAACATTTTTAAGTGTTCAAAAGCACCATGAGATCTATTTAACCTTTATTCAGGAATGCTAAAGTAAATATGTTTTATGTTCTTGGCAATGCATAGCTGAATGCATAGTGACATAATAGGGTATTATGTTTTAAACAATTCAGAGGCTCTCAAAAACAAAGTAAGATGAGTTCAAAATTAGTCATACATGTTTTATGGTACTAAAGATCACATTTTCTAAGGAATTTGTTAAGTCTTACATTCTGTTATATGTCTTCCTATATATTATAATATCGCATTTGTGATTTGTGACTGCAAAGTATATGCAGCAATGTGCCATTTTCACTTCAACGAACATTTTTGTGCTCCCGT